>JAGKTI010016011.1:0-19842 GCA_018397915.1 Birgus latro
TTTTTTTCAGATGATGTTTGAATGGTCAGGCGTGGTGTCCCTCCTGCCCTTCCTCCCCCAAGCACCCCAGGTAAGACTGTTTCTTCCCTCTCTAGGTAAGAAAGTAAGATTGTCCCTCTTTGTCTCTCCATATAATACCTTCCTTCCAATCCCTTCTTCAAGTAAATCCCTCTTTCCCTCCCTCCTCAAGACCTTCCCTTTCCCAGTATGATCCTCCTTCCCTTTCTGCCCTGGTACAACCCTTCCTCCCTCCCCATGTATGACTCTTCCTCCTTCCTCCTGGACTCCAGGTATTTTCCAATGACTTCACCCTTTCATTATCTAAATGCAGGTTGCTACGAATGATTATTAAAGATATAAAAGGCATAACCAGTGTGATGGAGTCGGTTTTCATTAATGTCCTCATAGATGTATGTGTGTATGTGCTATCTCATCAATACTGATCTGATCTGGGAAAAAAATTGGCACATTTTTTCAAGTGTAGCAAGTGGTGATTTGATTTTAGAGGAGGACGGTCTAAGGTGAAAGTTTATATGACGAGGCTGAAGTGTAAGATGCGGCATTATCTTAAGAATGTATGATCCAACGTGGTTCAGAAGTTGCATATTCGTAGTGTGTCGGCCTGGGCAGAAGTGATTCGATTTGGTACATGCCCATCAAAGGTCAAAGTTCATAAGTCACGAGCAAGGGTGGAGCATCAACTTATGAATGCCTGATCCGGTTTAAATTAAAATTCTCGCATACATTGTGTGTACGTGTGAGGAGACGAGTGCGAATACCTCTCACTTCCCTTCTCCCAGATCCAGGAATGCCCAAGCTAAATAATGTAGGGTGAGAACCATAAGCAGGTGGCAGGTAATACAACAAAAAAACGCTAAGAGATTTAATGAACTTCTCTCACCAGTAAAAAGAGCAAAATACAGTATTTACAATACACAAAAACACACACAATAACAGCGCCAGCCAGAGTGGAGAGAGAGGAAGCAGTGCTCGCTTCAAGTCGTGGGAGCTCTCTGCCGTCTTGTCCCGGATCAGGCAACGGGTAGTCTCTGTTGAAACGTTGAAACAGGCTCGAAGATGTGGAATGGGAGATGAAACACCAACTGGAGAAGATGTCGAACTGATCTCGAGGGCGGCAGGTGTCTCGAGTGAAGCAGTAGATGAATACAGGAGTTTTCCCCCTTACAGTGGGGATGGGAGGCAATGATTCAATCTTAAAGCGGATAGATCAACCGTCAAGGTCACGGATCTAGGTTAAAGTTTACCTGCAGCGTCACTGCTCCCTGAACACCTTCTCTAGTTTTATTGTGACCAGGTTGCTATATGCTTTAATGAATTTATTTTACTGCAAAATCATATCTGAATGATAATCATTCTTATGTAAGGCAGTAAGTTTACTATAAGAGTGACCTGCTTGCCCGCAAAAATAGCGGGCTTACTAACAGCCTTTCCATCACAAAATATTTGCAAATAATATTATCTTTTTTTTTTTTCATATAGTCATTGAGACTACATTGACCAATTCTGGCCAAAAAGTCGAAAATAATATTTTCGAATGTTTTTGCGAGTCGGTATTTCAGATAATTTAGCATCATCGCGCCACAAGTGATCGCCAGAATTTTTGTTTGGCATTTTCCTGACACTCCCTGGAGGTACCCCGCTCTAATGCGAAGGGATTAGGTCAGTATCTATTACCGCTCTCGTGAAAGACGTAAATAAGCGCACAGACAGGCAAATTTGCGTGTCGCGATTTACGATAATTTCGAGTCGTTGTGTCAATACTTTTGTTTGGTATTATTCTGACACTCCACGGACTTACACCGACCTAATGCTAAAAGAATTATGTCGATATTTATTACCGTTCTCGTAAATGAAACGTACAAATGCATAGAAGTAGCTTGACTTAAATATTTAGATATGAAATGTTTACACGTAAAAACGTTGGGAGTTATTGAAGTGTATACTTTTTTTTTAATGCAAGAAAGAAGGAACCAAAGGCCAGGAGCCCGCAAGATTTTTCCCTCCAAGAAAAAAAACAAAAACAAGATAACAGAGATGCCATGACACACTGCATTTGAAAGAGTGGAGATCATAGGCAGTAGGAAATACAGAGGGAGAAAGTTCCAGGGTTGATCTGTTGCATACGTGAAGACTGAGAATAACAGTTAACTCTTGCATTAGTCAGTGGGACAGAAAAGGGATGAGAGTTTGTTGCTAAACGGATGCTACGCGTTCACTGTAGTAGTGAAGGGATGCAAGCAGACTCTTCAGAGGAGCAGTGACCATTGAAGTAGCGATAGAAAAGGGGAAAAGATGCAACAGTGCGGTAAAGAGACAGAGGTTGAAGGGAGCCAGTACGAGGATGAGAGTTATTGATACAAAAGCCTATGATTCCACCTTGCTGAGAAGAGCTGTGTGTGGGGAACCTACCCACATATATTACATTCTGAGCGAGTTTGCTCAATAAACCAGTAAATGACACAATTCATCTAGCAACACAGGCAGGTAATGAATAACTGTGGTTGCTCTGGATGGTGCTGTAAAACTGTCAACGTCGTAGATGGAAGAAAAACGGGAAATCGCTGTAGAATCGGTAGGTTAACTGTTTATTAATGTATGTCTCCCCAGAAGCAGAGTGAAGTTGTCTGGGGATAGCAAGAATGAGATTAATGTCATCATCCTGAGGTGGTTAAGGTGGGAAGTGCATGAGGGAGGGTTGTATATCGTATGAGGATAGGTTGTTTATGAGATGGGAATAAAAATACACACCCCACGAAACGGTGCAACAAAAAATTGCTCCATGAAGTCTTTGTGTAGATCAGAGTCTCAGAAAAGCCTCAGTGGTGTGGAGGCTTGTGGGTGTTGTTTCAGTAGATAAGTTAGGCTTGATGGAGAAAATGACTTCACTGAATGCTGCAAAATGTGTGATGTGTGGTGCTGGCTATATGAGCTGCTGTGGTGTGGATGTCTAGGGAAATATTATGCTATGTTTTACAAATATCTGGGTGGTGTATTAAAAAAAAATGTATTACTGTCTACTCGTACATTAACTAGAACCTTCATGTTTAAAAGATGTAAAATATAGCCGAGAAATAGTTTTGAAAGATAGTCTGTCAGGAGGCCCTACGAATAAGATTTGGTGTCATACTGTGGATATTTAAATGTATGACTATTTTGGAGCCTTATGAACGAAGTAAAAAAAAAAAAAGCTGAATCAGTTTTTCATAGTAGCCACACCCCACCCGAAGCCTCATCATACTTGCAGGATTGGCTGTTATTGTCGTGATCGCCCACCAGGTAATGAGTCACACCAATTAACTGCTCAGCACCGTGTATCATCTTTATATTTTCTCTCTAATGTATTTTTTATTTAATGATTAAGTGACCAGTTTCTTAATATCTTTGGACTGATTAACTGCTTTGTGAGAAAATATATAACAAGATATACTGAGCACATGACGAAAAGTTGTTGCATGGACGAAAGACGATACCAACTTAACGAACCACAGATGACGGGGAAAGGTGTGAAACTTGAGTGCCAGATAATTTGATTTCTGTATAAATGGTCACTGAGGAACTTCACGGCAAATTTAGGGCACTGAATAGTATTTGATGTCACTGTGAACAGCTAATAATGTAATTCCTTTTCTCTTCTCCAGCTGGGAATCAACCTCCCCTACTTCACCCTACCTCAGCCATTACCCTTGTCCTGCCCCATTTCCACCAGCATCCCCACCCAGCTCAATCCCTACCGTCAGCCTTGCCCCACCCCATCACAACCATCAGCAACATTTCCCCCTAACTCCACCATCACTCCCACCCCACCCCATCTCCACCTTCAGCCCCGCCCCACCCAAGCACGATCATCAGTCCCACCCCACCTCTATAATCAACCCCGCCACACCCCAGTTTGACCATCATTTCCGCCCCAGCTTATCAGAACCATCACTCGTCCACCACACCTTGACAAATAGCCGGGCCCTATCTCACCTCAGCCATTAGCCCCGTGTCATATCGCCTCAATCATTACCCAAGACCAACATCGACAATCAGCCTCACCACGCCCCCTACATCATTCAACAGGCCTGCCCCACTCCGCCCTGCCCCTCCTTTACAATTGACCTGCCCCACCACACCCCGCCTTATCCATCAGCCCCACCCCACCCTGCCTCCTGCCCTGCCCTGCCCTGCTCTGGCCCGCCCCGCCCCACCTCGCAGGGACCAGCGCCTCACCATCCTCGCCACCAGCGCAGCTCTGTGCCTTATTCTTTTGTACATACTGGCCAACTGTCGAAAATAAAACACTGGATGAATGAACCTGGCTTATTGTCCTTAATGGTAAGGGTACTGAAGCAGCTGCCATGAGGTATAAAAGAATCTGAAAATCCAACGAGGCGCACCCCTAAATGATTTCATATTTTAATTCTGCTTAACTGATCATCATTATAATCATCATCATTTAAACCTTTGTTGCCCGATGACAAGTGTAGGAGCCCGGGGCTAGGCAAGCTGGTCCTGACATTTAAGATGAGAGTAACCAGCCTCATACATCCCTGAGTGGCATTACGTGAGCAATAACCCCAACCATCCCTTGGACATAAACCTATACAGGCTCAATCCGGTTGGAGAGCATTAATTACCCACTAAATCACCAGGTGCCATAATTTGGTTATACCACCCAGTGCAGTACATGGTTTCCTGGTGTACAGGAAACCGTTTGGCTCGTCACTCAGTGTAGAGTCACCCGTAGACAGAAGGAAGAAGAATGAAGGAAAGAAAGACAAAAGAGGAAGGAAGGAAAGAAGGAGGGAAGAGAGGAAAGGGCAGTCACTCAAGAGCAGCACTACATCAAGTCAGTGGATGGTGAGCACCCCCCATTTATTTGCTGTATTCTTGAGTCTTTTTATCTTCTGTTTTCTTTTGCTGTAGCCTTTACGCCCCGTTCACATTATTACAGGAACTCTGTCCTGAGTAATCATATATGTGCAGCTGCGATCATTGAGTTCTGGGGACCATGAGCAAGAGAGTGTTTGTGGGTCCCCTCAGAAGTTTGATATATAAATATTATCTCTTGGGCAATCTGTTAGTATTGGATTTCTGAGTTTGTTTTACTCACACAATGACGTTACTGTGGGAGCACATGAAGTGTATTTAAAGTGGTTAATATATACTGCAGTGGAGTGCACTATATTTTGCAGTCGACACAATCAAAGTAATATTTTTGCAGCTGCATAAGTGAAGGCCGACACAGGTATAGCACTGCTTACGAAACTGCTTTTATCACTTTAAAACAAAAACAGTAAACTGCTTGGGAAAAAATCGAAGTCTAATTGAATGTACCACTATAGAAAGTACTGACTAACTGAAAGCATTTTAGAGTAAAACTTGAACGGACTTACCATTTATCACCACACTCTTTCACTCTTCATACTTTCTGTTTAACTAAATGGCTTGAAACTTTGACCATGTGTTCTTGTAACATTGTAAAACACTGTATATGATTTGCTGTAAAGTGTATGTCAACCACCATAAAGCAACTTTTCCTTAACACTTCTTGAAATACCTGAATTAAATCCCTTAGCGATTTGTGCCTCGACAGGGGGTAATTGCGCTCTGAATAGACGTAATCTGCTAGAGGACGTGAGGGAGTGAACAGAAGTGGACGAAAAGCAAGGAACAAGTTGAAAGGATGAGGAAAGGAATGGAGGGAGGGCGTGGAAGGGATGGAGGGAAGACTTAGAAGAGGTGGAGGGAGGATGTGGATGGCGTGAAGGGAAGATGTGGAGGTGGTGATGGAAGGACATGGGATGGGGTGAAGGGAGGACGTGTAACGGGGGAGGATTGACATGGAAGGCACGAAGGGAAGACGTGGTAAGGGTCGAGGGGTTACAAGGAGGCAGAGGAAGGATGTGACGGGTGGAAAAAATGAAAGAACACGAAAAAAACAGAACGACTGGAGAGAGAGCTTGGAAAAAAGTGAATGGGAAACAAGTGAACGAGCATGGCGTTGTAGTGCATGAATGAGCCAGAGATGTGAGCCACCGACAGCCAAGGTTGAGAGTAACATGTGTAGTACCAAAGAGCAATATTACAGAGCGGGCTTAGAGACCACACGACAACTAGATCTCGTCACCAAATGAGGAGTGCTGTGTCTGAGCCCCAAAATGACTCGTTATCCATCCATCCATCCATCCATCATCCAATCCCATGTCGCCTCATAAGGAGCGTAGGAACCCGGAGCTAAGCAAGTTGGTCCTGACATTTAAGATGGTTGTACATGTTTATTTTGATTTCATAAACGAATACTTGCAAACTGTGACACCGCCGACCATAAACTGTGGCAAGAAGTGTTGTAAGAACCAAGGAACAGTGCTTTATAACAAGGACATGACTCACTGCTCTCCAGCCAACCCTCCAAACTCTCCCCTCAGTCGCGTGGACAAGGTCTGTAACTCCAACTTAACCTAGTGTCAATAAGACGCAAGGTCACAATCACGTGAAATTAACCCCACTATGATCCTCGAAATTCATAAGCGCATGTAAGGCTTCTGTTCAAAGACATCTGCTATGGCCGCAATCCAGGGAGGGGTGGAGGGTGGAGCGGCTACAGGTGTCCTCCCCCATATCTAACAGAATAACTTGAACGAGAAAGTTGTCATTTATGCATTTATACTCATTCATTCAGGTATTAATGATGTTTCCTGGTTTGCTTCCTTTATTGTTCAACACTAGAATTATTTTCATTAATCAAGATATCATTATAATACTTCCACAGCAGCTGGCCTAAGAATAATAACAACCAAAATCTAGCTTCCCTTCGCTCCAAGATTGGTTTCCGGCAAGAGCCAAATAAGAATACATTATACTGACAACGTGACTCATTCCCTCTTCCTGACCCTCCTCGCCATCGCCTCTGCCGCGTGCACAAGGTTCGTAAATCCACCTTGTCCGAGTATCGATGCGGTGCACTAACTCTGACTCCTGAAATGTCGTCACGGTGCACGGACAAGGGACGTCTTTAACGTACAATTCGTAATTCATAAATACATGTCCAAGATTTTGTTGCCCATGTATTATTGATAACCTGAGGGCTCTTGATGTATAAAAAATGGCGTGGTACGGTTGGACTGGATGAACAAGACATGAACAAATATGAGTCGGTAGGGAGGTGGCCTGCAGTCCTAATAGACCCGGGTTCGAATATCGACTGGGGCAGGGAACAGTTTAAGGATCTGAATTTAATTAAAGCACATTTTACCGATCTACCCGGAGACCCACCACCATGTAAAAATACCCCAACTTGTACCAAAACACCGATCCTGTATGAGGGAGCCCTAGCATATACTCCATGTGGACAGAGGATGTTAGCGTCGAAGTGGAGACATGTGGAGGTATATGGTATGTAGGAGGACTATTGGGCCTTGGGAACAGGCTGTGAATCCAGTGCCCAGAGTCTGCAACATAAAAAGAAACTTCACTGATACTACCCAACGATAATACATTCTCCCACACATATATATTTTGCGAGAGAGTTTTGTCGACAGTATCATATTTAAGGCATGTGGTGTGGCACCTCGCTGGGTTAAAAGCATTAGTAATTCAGAAGCTCAGAGGCCACAGCCAGGGGTCCGACCCGTGGCTGCTCTAAGAAATTTATCCTTAGCTGTGGGTCCACATGCTCACTCTCCTCTCGGCCTTACCACCTGTGTGAGTAATTGCTGGAACACCGTTTGACTTTGTTGATTTGTTTGCCTGAATGTCCTCCTCTCCCTGCTTCTTTCCCGCTCTCCCTGCTTCCATATCGTCCTTTCTCCTTCTCTGTCGTCTGTTTTCCTACTCCTCTATGTGAGTTTCCTCCCACGCCCTTCCTGCAAATTCTCCAAATCACCCAAACTTCTCCTGAATTTCCATCCTTTTCTCACATTTTCTTTATCCTCCTCATCAAACTTTTCCTCTCACACAATCTGGTCTTCTTTCCAAACTCCTTCAGCCCTCCTCCACATTTCCATAATTCGTCATCCAGCATTTTATACTTAACCTCTTTCCTTGCAGACTATATATAAATTTTTTCCCATATTTTTCTCTTTATCCTTGCAGTTTTCCCTTCACCTTCATTCCCATCCATCTTCGTTCTATCCCCCTTATCCTACTTCATTCTACCATCCATCCACTCTATTCTCCTCCACTCTCACTCGTCTCCTCTGCCCTGCCACACTCTACCCTCCAGCCTCTCCTCCCTGTTCCTTCACTCAGGCATCATATATTTAAACTGCCAGCCAACCTCACAATCTTCCTCAGCATTATCCTCTAAGTCCACAACATTTGCTTGCCTTTCTACCTGCCTGCTTGCCTTCCCACACATCTGCTTACTCTTCTGCCTACATGTCTGCAGTTCTTTCTGATTACCTCTCCTTAGCGAGTATGATGATGGACGGCAGCAGACTTAAAACACTGCACAGCTGCATGTAAGTTTGTCTTGAACACACTGAATCACAACTGCACATCACATTAACTTTAAATTCTGACTTACACCTCTACCACAAATCTCTCTCTTTCTCTCTCTCTCTCTCACACACACACACACACACCTGCCACACGCACCTTTAAAACCTGCAGCTGCTGTGGAGACTAAATGATTTAATTCCCCACCGCCCCACCTGGCAGCATTAAATGAGGTCTCCTGTCTGCCTGCCTGTTTGTCTACTTAGTCACCCGTCTATCCAGTACCCATCTATCCAATAAACTAATCATGCCCTGTGCAGTAAAAATCATTGTGCTTATTCCTCTGTCGTGTTCTGATTCCTCGTCAAATTTCCTGTTAATTTGTTACAGGTTTCGTTGTCAGTCTTGCTTAACGATTTTGCTCACTAAAATTAGGCTCACCTTTGCTCCATCACCTGTGTATCCTTCTTATGTTTATTTGCTTGTTTTTTATTTATGGAAGAGGTGGCCCAGCCCTGGTACGAATAAAACCATCATGTATGTGGTGCCGTTTCTAGACTCTCTGTTTTAATCATCTTTTTGTAGATGAAGAAGAAGAAAAAAAATGATGAAGAAAAGAAGAATCTAAGAAAAAGGACAAGAAGAAGAAAAAAGGAACAGCCAAAAGAACACAATAAGGTAAAAAAATAACAAAATGCAATATTACTGATAATTCTTTTTTTGCCAAGAAATTTTACGAACGCCACCTAAATCAAGATCCTACCATCTCGAAACGTTCCTATTACGTGAGAGTTCAGATCTGATGATGGTGTTATTTGATATCTGCCTTCTTCACACTCACAAGGCCATTCAGTGTTAGATGAGAGACATTCTAGCCTCTCCATGGTGTCTCGCGTCCTCATTTTATGCTGGTGGTCTTAAACGTGTCTCTCCTATACACTGATGCTGCAACGAGAGCTGATATGAGGAAAAGTTAACAGGGAGTTGCAGTGGATATGATCACAGTTGCAGTGAACATAGACTACACATCCGCACATTATAGTCTGACACACTTGCATCACAATATATTCTAACACATTTACACATTTCACACGAGTGAAATATATAGATTCTGATATAATTTAAATCGACCGTAACAAGAGAGTTGCACAGTGCAGTCTAGGAGAGTTGCAACATATTGCATAATGGTCATAAGAATAAACACTGAGTGCAACACCTGCTAGGTACAATGGCCCTACAGGACCGATTGGACCATCAGTGGGCACCTGTGGTTTTGATGTATGGCAATGAAATAATATTTGAACATAACTGTCAGACAAGAAGAACTTAATCCCTTTCCCTACTTTTAATCTAGTGTTAACAGAGCGATTCATCACCATGTTGATCAGCAGCGTGGTCGGGCTGGATAAATGGCCACTTAGCGTGAGAAAAGGCCTTAAGACTGGGCCTTTGATCCTTTCCTGATCCCTTTAACTTTAAGAGGTTGCTCTCAAAACTGAATTATTTTACTCTTACCTGATCCACGACGTTTCACTTGACCCTGTCCTTGACCTGTGTCCTATTATTTTAGGCAATATGAGTAATTAAACACCTGTTCCATTGGTGATCCTCAGTCATTAGGCAAAATTTTGTGGAATTCCGTTCGATAGTTTCTTTTTTCTCAAACATTCCCAACAGAGAGAATGACAGACAAACCGGATAAAACAAATACCCCCCTCTTGCTTTCATGGGCGGGTGTCCTAATACCAGCGTTGCACAGTGAAATCTAATACTTGCACTGTAGAGTCTGATATTTCTCATCGGCACTGAGCAGCACAAAATTATATTATACACAAGCCAGCACACAGTGGCGGTGTATTCTTATTCACTGCCTGTGTTGGTAAGGAAGCTACGAGGAACTGTCGTTTACNTGTCTGACCCCGCGTCGACCAAACTTGATATATTCATTGTGTCTGAATTTTGGTACAGATTGCGCCGGGGAGAAGGTCACTCTTCAGGTTCAAACTTCAGGCACAGGATGGCGGTGTTCTCTGAGTGTTTTTGATCTCGTATGTACTTGCTATAAATTCTGCATTACTTTCTTAACACTTGCTAAAAATGTTAATGAGGATATCAAGACCCAAGTCAAGTTATAAAATGAAAGGTATTTGTGGAGATGAATTCCCTCTATTCCTTCTTGCTCATAATGATTTGCTGACTTGACCCTTTGAACGTGAGGACGCCAGTTATGTTTGTTCTGTACATTCCCACATGATTTTCCTCAGAATAGAAAAGTGCCCGATTATGAAAGGGTAAATGAAGGCCTTTTCTGTTCCTTCATTTCGAAATATCACTCTTAAGTTGAGTAAATTCGCACGAGGAGAGCATAAATCTATTAAAATTAACATCCTCCTAGTGATAAGATTAATTTATGGTTGAGTTACATTCTACTCTGGACAAGCCTACGTACACACTAATACAATTTTCATATCCATTACTGATACAGCAGTCCATTATAAAAGCTTGAATTTCTTGTCGAAAAATGTTTTTGTATTCCTCTGCTGTCAGTGTAAGTCTTGGAAAAGAATACATACGATTTTCTTACCTTATATTAGAATTAAAGATGTGCGTTAACTATTTCGTATATCCATAGAAGCTTCACATCAAGACTTTAAAAATTACCCACATGTCATTCATATCAATATTTAATCTCCCCTTTCCAAAGATGAGAATATTTCCTTGCATAAATAAGGATTCGATTTTCACTACTGTTCTCCTATAATTTCTTTTAACATTGCCCATACTGTTTCTTCAACGTCATGATAATTTGCAAGGACGGCGGAGGTTGATCGCCAAAGAACGCGCTTGATATTATGTCTCGCCCAGTCGGTGGTATATCCCCATCTCCTGTCTGTCTTCCCTGCTTTCCTTCCTCCCAGTCCCTGCTTCCTTTCCCTGCTCTTGTTTCTCCGTTTCCCCGCTGCCTTTTCTGTGCTCGTTTTGCTGCTTTGTTCCTCCCCATTTCTGCTTCTATCCCTGCTTTTGTCTCGTTCTTTACCTGCTTTTTCCTTCTCCTTTCCTGCTTTCATTCATTCCACCATCATCACGCACTCACATTTTGTTGAGCATCTTTAAGACTGCCTCTCTCTCTTTCTCTCGCGTTCACCTTTACCCAATGACATCTTAAAGTATCTGACAATCTTTATTCCCTCTCCACTGAACCTTCCACCCTCACATACACATCCCCACCAACTTCCTCACCCTTACGGCTCAATTCTCAAGTAATCCTTCCTCCACATGTCATTCCGTGGGATTTTTTGAAGATCCTTTGACACTGCATTAACGAAGTATTCCTTGCTCCACCCAGCGATCGATCTCACGGCCTTACAATCCACAGTCCACTCCTCCGCCACTTGTGAAGGCAGGTGGAGGACTCTTATTGATCAGAACACAATGGGTCAGATAACACACAACCCTTGACCTCGCCCGAGAAGTTTGGAGGGGATAGTGCTGAATAATAGTGTTACCTTCCAGCACTGTCACTAACTTTTCTATCACCTTCACCACGGTCATCATTATCACTGTCTCCATGAACTTCTACGTCCACCTGCCATCACTAACACTGTCGTTGTCACCACCCTCACCTTAGTCACCACCACCATGTCATCATCTCCAGCACTCACACTGATCACTGTTGCTGCTATTACTATTCGTGCCAATTTTCTGAAGCAAGTATAGGCTGATCCCCACACAGCAATTGTACACTGACATCTCTCTATGGAAACTGTCATGATGATTAATGAATGTATATGAACATTCAATTTGAGAAACCGCGTTTGTATTGTTTGGCTTTGGATCCCACAAAACACTTTATAAGGAGTAAATTAGAAAACAAATGAAAACTATATATGGAGGTATTTATTCACTGCCACAACCACTGTCATCGCAATCACCATCCCTAAGCCACTGCTTCTGTTGCTTTTAACCTCTAAGATCAAATAGAGGATTTTGCTGGCTTGTTCTTGCCACCTCGAGACGACTATGTTCATCAGAGGGTGAATGATAGGGTGAGTGAAAGGTGTCTCAAACGCCTAGATCAAAAATTTCTTCTAAGCTGAATGATATTTTTTAGAGATAGAAAAATGGTAATAGGAAACGCCATAAGATTGAAGGTATTTGTTATGCTATAGTGGCACTGCTTACTTCCTGTTAAATACCATTAATAGCGAGTATATTGAATGACACTTCTTTTCTAACTCCCTCTAATCACTTCACCACTTTAGCCACTACACCTGCCTCTTTTATAACCACATCCGCCACTACACCTGCCACTTCTATCATTACACCTGCCACTTCCACCTGTGCACCTGCCACTTCCACCTTGTCACCTGCCACTTCCACCACCACACCTGCCACTTCCACCACCACACCTGCCACTTCCACCTGTGCACCTGCCACTTCCACCTGTGCACCTGCCACTTCCACCACTACACCTGCCACTTCCACCACCACACCTGCCACTTCCATCATTACACTTGCCACTGCCATCATTACACCTGCCACTTCCACCAGCACACCTACCACTTCCACCACTACACCTACCACTTCCACCACTACACCTACCACTTCCACTACACCTGCCACTTCCACCAGCACACCTACCACTTCCAACACCACATTCGTCACTTCCACATCCTCACCAGGCATTTCCACCATCACACTTCCACTTCCACCACATCTGCCACTTCCATCGCTACACCTACCACTTCCACATGTAAACCTACCACTTCTACCACTTGACCATGCACTTCCACCAACACACTAACCACTTCCGGCACCACAACTTTCAATTTCCTCCCATACTTGATACTACTACCTTCATAGGGAAAATAGAGGCGAGCCAAACCAAACACGAGATTAATATATTTTGCTGAGGGAAAGACTGACCTCAGCACATACACGCTCGCTATCAGAAGCCTCAATTTATGGCACACTGAACGAATATTCCTTTACATCAGATTGGAATAAACGGAAGAAATAAACCTTAGAATTTCATGACTGCTTTGCTTACCCATAAAACTCTACTGAAAATATTAGGCTTCAATCATCTAACTTTATCGTGAGTAGCCAGCGACTTTTTCTATCGGTAATAATGACAGTTTATGTGGATACGCAGGAGTCATACGCACCTTACTCCTTCCTTCGCTTCCTCCCTCCTTGTGTGTGTGTGGGTGTGTGTGTGGGTGAGAGAGAAAGAGAGAGAAATTCAGGTACACAAATCAGTACATTTATTGAGATTATTCATGTTGTTTATTATTTATTATTCTAAGATACACTCATTCTTCCGTCCCCTCAGCATTTTTTTTTCCTGCTTCTCTGTTCTTTATTTCGTTAATTTCAGTCAGCCATCTTCCTCTCGGTACTTACGATTTGCAACATTTTGCCGCATTTCCTTCTTAAATAAACATCCATCCTCTCCTGTCCTCTGCGCTTCCCGTTTTCTTATCACATCTTCGTTTTAAGTTTCCTAGTCACTACTCTGTTCCTCTCCTCTTCCTGCGTCGCATGTCTCTCCTTCGTCTCCCTCCTTCACTGACAAAACAAGACTGGTTGTAATCACTTCATTTATCTTCATTTCCCCTCCCTAAATAGACACTAATGCTTTGGCGGGAAGGGGCGGTCCTGTCATCGCCGAAGCAGACTGAGAAACACTGCTACATTAATTAAGTTTTGAGGGTGTTAATTGAAACCGTCCACTTGAAACACGCTTGGGATAACTGCCGGACCTTAGTAATGGATGTGACATAAAAGTAGATCAGTAGGTCCAGTTAATGAGGACTGGTGAGGATAGGTTAGCGTCTTCCCCATTTCTTGTTAACCGTCTCGTGGCGTCCTCTTCACAGTTTATATAATTCTTCCTTTCCACTCTTCTGTTTTTCCGCATGTCTTTGATCCATATCGTACCCATTTCTGGCTTTCTATCCTCACCCATCCACTCCACTTTGTTCCCTTCTGCTCCCCAACACATCCCACATCACCACATTAGTTCACATTCATTTTACTCCTTCCTTTCACACCTCCTTACATTATTCCACAACATTTCCACTTTCCGTCCCTTATTTCTTCTAATATATTCCACTGCCTTACATTCATCTCTCTCACAAGCTTACTAGTTCCTTCCCTCGTTATTACACTCCACCGCGTATTACGAGAACACGTATCTCAAGACGTGTCCTAGTAAAGTGTTTTCGTACCCGGTGTTCGCGGCATTCCTTGCTTACTGATTATTCCACATACTGTTATTCTCTTTTCAGTGTATTTATTTCCTCCAACGTTACTTGCTTCTCTTCCTCCATTTTACACTGTTTTTTCCCGTTTTGCTTCACTTCCATCCCCCCCCCTCTCTCTCTCTCTCTCACCCCACCTGATCTTATGATCTTACACCTTTACTCTCATCTCTCTTGACTCGCTCCCTCGACTCTCTCCCTCATTCTTCTCTCCATCATTACCACCACACTTCCCCAACATGCTCCATTCCTTTATATGCTACTCGCCTTACCTTGTTCCACTCTTCTCTACTCCTCAGTCACGTAATTTCGTAACTATTCCTCCCTACCCTCCTCCTGCCCTATCACACCACTCCACGCCTACCCTAGCTTGTGGCCGACTCGAGTGATTTGTTTTACGCAACGTGGAGGAGGTTAGTGTCTGAGGAGGAGGCAGGTTCAGTAGAAGTGGGAGGGAGTGGAGGTGGAAGAGGAATTACGAGACATAATGGAGGTGGAAGGAGGAGGTGGAGGAGGTGGAGAGAGAGAGAGGAGGAGCGTGGAAGGAAGGGGTACAGGGGATGGAGAGTAAACAACGGAGGAAAGGAAAGATAACGAAAAAAATGGAGAGAAAGGAAGAACTAAAGGTAAGATAAGCAAATAAGCAACAGAAGACGTGAGGAAAAGATAAGAATAAAGTGAAGATGTGTACGAATATGGAGGAAAAATGACAAAAAAACTGTGGAAGACAAGTGACAAAAGGACGTAGGGTGAGATGGGGAGGTTTGAAAGGTAAGGGGCGAAGACGTATAACTGGATAAAGGTGACTATGGCTGGCGTCCCTCAAATGGTTTAGCGAATCACATCCTAACAGAGGTATGGATTGACTAGTAAGCACTGGGTGAGGAATGAGAGAGGAAGGACATAAAACAGATTACATACAGAGGATGATTGACCCATAAGGAGACGCACCGCACTGGCTCCTCGGCTCTCCAGCGCTCACACATGGTGGGAAGTATCAAGTTCTCGCCTCGTCATTGTTTTTTCCACTCTATTACTGCCCTCCTTGTCATCGTCTTTGTTACACGACATTCACTGATCCTTGGCAATCTTTACCCTGTGTTCTTTTATCGTCCTCCATTCACCCTCTTCTCCTCTCTTAAATCCCCAGCTCAGAGCAAGATTCATCAGTCAAGCAGCTTCCCCTCCGCGTTACTGTATTCAATAAACCAAAGTCTGTTTTGAAGGGCTCATCTGCTGAACCGAATGCCTGATTCTTGGTCGGTAGCGTGAGACAGAGGTTCAATTGTCAGATGTGTGTGTGTGTGTCTGTGTGTGTGTGTGTGTGTGTGTGTGTGAAGAGAGACAGGAGAGCTCGTCTGATGTTGCTAGGAGGGGTGGTGGAAAATATATTTTAGTTTTCACAGCAGCTGCTGAGTTAAAGGTGCGTTCCACAGGTGCGTGATGCAGGTCTGTGAGGCAAGTGAGTGAGGCAGGTGTGTGGTGCAAGTGTGAGATGAGTGTGACTCAGATGTGTGATGCACGTGAGCGAAGCAGGTACGTGATGCAGGCTAGTAAGGCAGGTGACTGGTGCAGATGTGTGATGTAACCGTGTGGTGCAGATGTGTGATGTAACTGTGTGGTGCAGATGTGTGATGTAACTGTGTGCTGCAGATGTGTGATGCTGATTTGTGAGACGAGAGTGTATGCCACATCAGTGACACGGATTTGCGAGGTAGATGTGTGTGGGAAGGGCGCATTCTCGTTTAGCTTTGTTCCCGTCTTACCTGACCCACAAGGAGACGAGACAAACAACTTAAAGGTCAATCAGGCAGGCATACAGGCCAAGCAGATGGACTGGTACGATGAGCAATTGATAAGGGACAGACAGACAGGCAGGAGGACAAGTAGGCAGGAGGACAGAAAGACAGGCAGTCATTGTTTACTTCGTGGTGAATGTAAGGGAGAGAGTGAGAGGCAAAGTGGTGGTGATACTTTCAACCCACAACGTTTAACGCTTGAGGGAGGGAACAGCATGTAGGGAGGAGGCAGTGGCAGGGGGAGGACGGCAGGGAGGGAAAGCAGGTAATATGTGGGGAAGAAAGGCAGAAGCATTTCAGAGTGGAAGATACACTTGAAGGGGAAGGGGAAGAGGCGGCTGAAAACGAAGCAGCCGGCCATTGGTAAGGCATGTGAGGGAAGCAGAAGGGGAGTGGAGGGGAATGTGAGACAGAAGCCCTGATAGTTAGTGAAAATGTGAGAAAATTTACAGTTGGGACGGATGGCAGAGGATGAGGCAAGGAGGAGGGAGGGAGGGAGGATGGTAAACTTTCAGGCAAACGAGTAAACACAGACATAGAGTGAAGAATTTAAGTGTGACGTGGCGCTTCAGGAGGTAGGTGGCTGGTAGACAGTGTGGCAGTCAGGTGGGGGGAAATAAGAGTGATTCATGAATAAAAAGTCACGGATTAAGGCTCTGGGCTGAGTCTGCTGAGATACTTGTGCTTTTGGCTCAGAACATTCATCATCCTACCATCACTTTTTAAGATACTGAAGACATTAAGCATAACACAAACAGTACAGTAAAGCTCATCAAACTGTCCATATACAGGATAATTTCTAATCCAGAGATGCTTTTGAACGTACCCCCGAACAATTTCACATATTTAGTGTTGGCCAAGGCATGACAGGTCGACGTTGGCTGGGATAGAACAAAAATAACAGTGATGGCCGATCCTCTGTTTGTGACATAGTTTTCATTAGATTTATCATTTACCAAGCTAATATCAGTATGTGAAACGTTGGGTCGTATAGAAGCCAACAGTATTTTACCAAATTCTAATTCCCAGACTCTAACAAATTCAGAAGTCTGCTTTACACTCTACAGTTCATTTCTCCATCATTATAACTGTACTGATAATATCTGTTAGGGAAATGTAAATATTAATAAGTCGTGAGTGAGCGCTTACTCTCCACCCCCTGTACTCCTTCCTTTCACGCTCCTAGTCTCCCTTCACCGCTTCCAAGTCCTCCTCCTGGCTCCAACGTGTTTCGTAATTCCTCCTCCCCCTCCACTCCTTCCCACTTCAACTGATCCTGTCTGCGCTTCAGAAATTGACCTGCTCCAAGTTACGTAGGGGAATCCATTCGAGTCCACCACAGACCAGGGTGGGGATGGAGTGGTGGGATAGGGTGGGAGGATTGGGAGTGGTCAATACTAAACTTTGCGTTACGGCGTAGAGAAGAATGCAACAAAGTAGGGGGATATTCACAATGACTGGAGCACGTGTGTGTGTCTGGTAAAGTAGTGAGCAAGAGAAAAAATGGGTGAAAGAGTTGGTGAAAAGGGTTAAATGGATTTAGATAAAGTTTGTCGTTTTTATTTCGCGTGTGGATTACTCTAATTTTTGGAACACTCGTGGATTATTTTCCCCTCATGTTACTGATAAAAAGCGTTAATTGCTGACTTCAAACATCTGGATATGATCCAAGATAAGATGCCAAACATTATGTTCAAGAGAAACGCATGAATGTAAATTATAAGTTAGAAATCTACCCACAGCGAACTATGTGTATTAAGAAAATACAGAATTTTCTCTCCCAAACTGTTGCATAGTCAAAATAAATACAGTGTGGGTATGATTTCTACCATTTGAACTATTTAGGTCACTGTTACAATTATCGATTAGTATATTATCTTACCCATTAAATTAAAAGAATTCCATGATGCTCTTTATGTGGCGTCTTTTGATATAACTCTCAGTTGACTGTTGTTTCTTATATATTTACTTGTTGATAATCTCGAGCCGTTGAAAGATCGTCGGAGAACACGCTTGGTGTGTCTCTCCAAGTCGTAGTCCTTCCCTTGCCCTTTTCTGCCTGGCTTCCCCTTCATCTTTCCCTTCAATTCTGTTTCTTCTACCATTTTCTTACTCCCCCTTACCTGATTTCTACTCATTCTGTGCTGCCTTGCCTTCGTTTCACCCTCCCTCAGTGTTTTTCAGTCTCTTCTCTTCTGCTTTTCTTCCATTCCATGCCTCATCTCGGTTTGTTTCCCCCAACGCTGCTTTTCTCCCATATTTCCTTTTCCTCACTCTTCTCGCCCAGTACCTCGTGATGCTTTGAAATGTCTCCCACTATTCCTCTCTACACGCCTCGTTGAACTTTCGTCCCTCAAATAAACATCTTCACCTTTTGCCCTCTCTCACTGTTCAGTTTTAACCCTCCACCTACTACTGTTTCACTGTCTCGTGGATGATATACCTTCCAAGCTTTAACCCAACACAGACCCAAAAACTATTTCCTGCCCCGCACACAGATCGATATAGGGATCTTATAGTCAGCATTTCACTCACCTGTCACTCGAGAAGGCAGGTGGAGGACTCTTACTGATCAGAAAACAATGGATCAGATAATACACCACCCTTGACCTTGCCCGAGAGGACTGGGTGTACTGGGGAAACGGTGGAGGGTTACGTTTGAGGGGCAGCCAAACAATAGTCCTTACCTTTTGCCACTGCCATAATTGGTGTTTTCATATCCATCACCGTCATCACCATCCTTATAAACTGCGCCATTCTTCTCTCATTATCACCACTTTCATCATTGTTACCAGCTTCAACTCGTCACCACCACTACTATCTGTGTCATCACCATCATCATTCCTCCCACCACCATTTCTAGCACTGTCTCACTCATCACACGTACCAATATTACTGTCATAATCATCACTGAAACTAACAGAATGACATCAGTGTCACCACCATCAGTGTTACCATCAACACAACCAGAACTACTCCCACCACAATCACCACTACCATCACCAGGCCACTGTTCCTGTTAATTTAACCCCTCGAATCAAGTGACATTCTATTGTTTTACTCTTGTTAGCTCAGGGAAGACCTTTTGTGGTGAGGGGTGACTGACTGGAAGGTACATATAAAAGCCTTGTTCCTAAAAATCTCTCTTAAGCTTGCCACATACATCACGAGGGAGTAAGCCTGAAATATAGAATACGTTAAGCTGTTACAGACCTGACGTTAAGCTCCCTAACACCTTTTTTGAAAGCGATTTATTTTCCTTGTAGCTTGCCGTCCTCATGTGTGTTATGTAAATCCTTCTGATGTGTGTTATGTAAATCCTTCTGATGTGTGTT
>JAGKTI010016012.1:0-19842 GCA_018397915.1 Birgus latro
TTACTTATCCCATAATTTTACTATGACAAATAATTCAAATATCTTAGTCCTACGATGGAACACATCCTATCCATTTCTCCACTCTAGGAGATTTCAATGTTCACCACCACCTTTGACTCTCCTCTCCTAGTACTGATCCTGGTGAAAAAGCCTACATCTTTTCTATCCTTGATGATCTAGAGCAGCTTATACAGCACCCCACTCATATCCCTGACCGCCTTGAAGAGAGTTTCATCATGAAATCGGTCCTATCACTAACTCTTTTCCTTTTATTCATCAATGACCTTTTAAGCTGTACATCTAACCCTATCCATTTATATGCTGATGATTCCACCCTTCACCTTTCCATTCGCTTCCTACAGTGTCCATCTACGCAGTTCCTTCCTCTTACACTGTTAATCTTTCCTCTCCGTTGGGCTCCTCTGATCTGTACCTTTTCACCTTAACCTGTAATAGCGCTTCGGTATGGCCTGTGGACCCTCCAAAGAAACGTCGGTTGCGGCACTTTGGAGCTGCTGATTGGGAGGTCCTCAGGCAGTACTTCTTTAATTTTCCCTGGAATGATTATTCCTCCCATGGCCAAGAGCCATCTGAGTGTGCCTTGCGCATTACGGAGGTTATTCTCTCGTGCGTGGAAGCATACATTCCTTTCTCATATCCTTTGACTAATGCAGAGAAACCTTGATTTAATCACGCTTGTTATAATTCTGTCCACTACAAGGAGAAGGCCTATAAATGGCATCTGACTCAACCCACCACTGAATCTCATTTTTTTATTTTTAATGTTTCTGCCTGTAATCGATCTAAGTCTGTTCTTCACTCTGAACTCTGCAACTCCAATTCCTCCTGATCCTTCTGTCACATTTTCAAACTCTTCCTAACAACTTTACCTCATCATCCTTCCCTTCTCTTTTCCACTCCGATGGCTCTGTAGCTATTTCTTCTACTGATAAAGCGGATCTCTTCGCTCAGGCTTTCTCCTCCAAT
This sequence comes from Birgus latro, assembly GCA_018397915.1. Classification (NCBI taxonomy): domain Eukaryota; kingdom Metazoa; phylum Arthropoda; class Malacostraca; order Decapoda; family Coenobitidae; genus Birgus; species Birgus latro. The sequence continues at coordinate 988 of JAGKTI010016012.1, forward strand.
TCCACCTTGGATGATTCCAGTGTTGTTCCTCTATCACTTACCCCCTCTGACTTCCTCATGGCTGACATTAAAATATCTTCAACTGATATATTTTCTGCCATCACTGGCCTCAGTACTAAGAAGGTATATGGGCCTGATGGGGTCCCTCCTGTTATTCTCAAGAACTGTGCTTCTGTGCTTACACATTGCCTAGGTAAACTCCTTCGTCTTTATCTGTCGACTTGTATCTCTACTTCTTGCTGGAAGTTTAATTGCATTCAGCTTGTCCCAGAGAAGGGTGACCATTCCCAGCCCTGTAACTATCGTCCAAATGCTTTAGCATCCTGTGTCTCAAAAGTTTTTGAGTCTGTTCCTAACAGAAAAGTTTTAAAGCATCTTTCCTATCACAACCTTCTTTCTGCTTATCAGTATGGGTTCCGTCAGGGATGTTCCACTGGCGATCTTCTCATCTACCTTTCAGACTTCTTGTCATCCTCCTTTGGGGATTTCCGGCGGCTTATGACTATGGCAGTTGCACTGCCAGATTTTTAATTATATTTAGTCGATCAATCCTTTGGCAACTTTGGCGAAAGCTTTGCCATTGCACTTGACATCTCAAAGGCTTTCGATCGAGTCTGGCGTCTTTAATTTCCAAATTGCCCTCTTAAGATTTCTATCTTTCTATCCATGCCTTCATCTCTAGCTTCCTTTCTGGTCGTTCTTCTCCTTGATCTATTAACAGTGGTGTTCTCAGGGCTCGGTCCTATCACTAACTCTTTTCCTTTTATTCATCAATGACCTTTTAAGCTGTACATCTAACCCTATCCATTTATATGCTGATGATTCCACCCTTCACCTTTCCATTCGCTTCCTACAGTGTCCATCTAAGCAGTTACTTCAACAAACAAGGGATGAGGCTATGGCAAACCTAATGTCTGACTTGGCTCGTATCTCTGACCGGGGTAACAGTAATCTTGTTGTATTTAATGAATCGAAAACTCAGTTCTTACACCTATCAACTCATCAAAATCTTCCACAGGAATACCCACTAATGTTTAATAATATCCAGCTCAATCCTGCATCATCTTTGATCATATTTGCAGTTTCATTCTCTCGGGATTTTTCTTAGAAAGATCATAATACATCTCTTGTAAAATCTGCTTAAAAGAGATTAGGTGTGCTTTGCCAACTCCATATCTTCTTTACTCCTGCTTAGTTGTTGACTTTAAACACGAGTTTTATTTGCCCCTGTGTGAAGTACAACTCATATGTGGGGAGGCTTTCCACATACAGCTCTTCTCAACAAGGTGGAGTTAAAGGCTTTTCGTCTCATTAACTCTCCTCTTCTTACTGGCTCCCTTCAACCTCTGTCTCTTCGCTGCACTGTAGCATCTTTATCTCTTTTCTATCGCTACTTCAATGGTCACTGCTCCTTTGAACCCCTCCACCATACTGACAGGCATGTAGCACCCATCTAGTAACAAACTCTCATCCCTTTTCTGTTCAACTCTCTGCTGCAAGAGTTAACCGTTACTCTCAGTCTTTCATTTATGCAACAGGTCAACTCTGTCTGTATTTCCTATTTCCTATGATCTCAGTTCTTTCAAACGCAGTGTGTCCAGGCATCTCGAAATGAACAGATCTTGAATTTGGCTCCCTATTGTTTTTTTTTTTTTTTTTTTAAGGAACGGTTTGCCAGCTCCTGGCCATTGGTTTCTTCTTCCTTGCATTAAAAAATCAGCACCATCAATTAGACACTTCGCCAGACCCTGTTTCAGAGGTATGCCACCAGATTTAGCGTCATCCAGCCTCGATTAAATTTATTTTGGGGGTTTTAAAAACCTGTGAAATTGTACTTGATACTAAGTTAATAATAGTGTTGCTATTTATAGGAATTCTTTTTTTCCCTATTCATTCAGTTGCATATACATACCTGTAAAGAAAGAATTACCAGACTTTCAGAGAATCAGTCTATCTCAGCTCGTCATGTTAGACTTAGGCTACTAAGATCGTCCAGACTTCCAGGTATTGTTTTGAAAAGTCATACGTCAAGCAGGGCAGCATATCGAAAGGTGCTGCCAAATCCGCACTTCATATGTATTTTCTTTTGTGGATACTAACGAATGAATAATATTTTAATCATTGTTACCTTGCGTTATGAATGGTTCTAGTAAAATTGCTTAGGTTTTGTTTCTACGTTATTGAAATACGCACCCACGGAGGAGGCCCCACCTATGACGAGACCCCCACCCAACGAGGAGGCCACGGGGAGGTAAACCAACACTCCGAGCCACACCGGCCCATGTCCCCTGCTACCATATGCCCTTCTTCCACTCAGCCAGACCAACAGGAAGTGAACCGCCCAGGTAGGTACTCTCCTGCCAGGACAGCACTCGCCACACTCAGGATGAGACTTTTTTTAATACAGTCCCACGTAGGCCCTCAGCAATGTCCACCGGACTTGTCACAAGAGGAGGAACGACCACCGGTCTTCCCAGTCCTACAGACCCCAAGGGGAGCAGCTGCGCAGTAATGTCCACCAGACTTACTGCAGAGGGAGTGTCCACCGGATCTCCCTCTTCTGCCACCCACCTACGGGAGTAGGGGTGCGGTAACATCCACCAGACTTACCGACGTGGGAACGTCCTCTGGACTTTCTCTGTTCATCATCCCATGATAGGGGGCAGAGCCTTGGTAGCATCCACTGGCCCTACCATAGAGGAGGCATCCACAAGGTACTCCTTGGCTGCGACTTTCCCCCGGCAGCAGGGCTGTGGTAGCATCCACTGGACCTACAGGAGCGAGAGTGTCCACTGGACTTCACCCTGCTGGCCGCGGTATGAATGGTGCCCCGGTAGCATCCACCAGATCTCCTTCCACTGCCTCGGAGTGGAGTTCCGGCAACATCCACCGGACTTGCCAAGCAAAGGGGGCGACCACCAGTTCTACCTCCTCCGCTACTCTGGAGGCTTCTGCCGAGGGACACGTCCCTGGCTCAGCCCGCCCCTCCAGAGGCCAAGCGAGATGTCCCTCGCACTCCCCCCATACAACCCAGGGCAGACATTGCTCCCCTACAGAGTCACTGCTGTGGGATGTCTGAAGCAGGCCTGTTGTGAGCCCGGGTGTCCTGTCGTTGCAGCCGTCCCCTCGACACCCGCAGACGCTGACGGACTCCCCGGGACAGAGCGACCTCAGGTGGACCCTGATGGCTTCCCCAACCCGACGAGACCGCAGCCCCCAGTCATCGAGGGGCGCCTCACTGACCCTGGGCCAGAAGCAGCCCGGACCCTCCTGCAGGATTCCCACTACCTCCAAGGGCAGGCACAGAGCCCCCCGCCTCCTACCCCTGTTTGGCCCCAGTCCTGAGGGCCACCCCAATCCTAAGGGCCCCACCAAGAGAGGCTTGAGAGGGCCACCCACCACACCACCCTGCAGCCCACATCAGACGACCCACTACACAGCCAGGGAGCTCAACCCTGATGGCCTACCTCCCACACCTGGCCACCATCTGAATCTCCCAGTGTGAACTTGTGCTATATTGTGTGTTGCCCTTGTGTTGAGATTAAGTGTTTGTATAGTGCCACATGTACATTGAAAGTCTAGCTATGATAATATATGTGTAAGACTGGTTAGCCTGTGTTTGTGCCCTGTTCCATTGTTCCATGCTCTTTCCCAGTCCTGAACCAAAGAACCCAAATTTCTGCTCGTGTTCTGGGAGCAAGAAGTTGCACTTAAACCACGGAGCATAACAGTTGTGCTTACAGAGATAAGTAAACTAACGAAAGGTGAGTTTACTAAATGACACTTGTATTATATATAATCAAAAGGCTTCCACATTGTAGTTTCTTTGTAGCATATCACGACAACTGAGTAATTTGATGAGTAAAATATGTTTGGGGGTGTTTTACTTTGTGTCAAAATTAAAAAGAAATTAACCCAAGGAATCCCATCGACGTATGAGTACATCGCAATGTTTTGTCACAGCTACACCCATCGATGGACGGGTACGTCGCGCAATTGCAAGGGTCATAATTTGCACAATTTTCAAGTTTCATGAGTGATTTTTGGTAGGCATATATAGGAGACCTTCTTCTACCTGCTGTCAAGCGGGGATACTGCCTGGCCCCAAATAACCCCCTCCCCCCTCCCCCCCACACCGGGCAATCCACCTGTTAGCAGTAACCTCGCCAGCAAAGGTATGTTGTCCCACGGTCTCTCCAATGACGAAATTTACGGTGAAAGTGATTCCTGAGGTGGAGGACAAAGAAATAAAGAAGCTAGAGCAAGAAACAAACAGAAGTGATGAGGTGGTAATGTTATAAAGGAAGGTGCCATATGTGGATGTTTGGTGACTGAACAATGCTTCTATTGCCTATATAAATGTGTGAAAACCAATGTAGTCTTATACTACACATAAATTCGTACCAAATACATAAATATATACGTAATTTAAAGTGGCTTGAATTAGTTAACCCTTCCATAGTTCGTTTTCTTTAGCCAGGTACCCTGAGAAAGAGGGAAAATGTAAGGCTGACTCATTACCTGTAGCACCATTTATAGCCTCAGGAGGGCGATTTCTCTATGAATTTTTGATGTTTCTCACCAAAAGCGAAGGTTTGAGCCAAAAAAAAAAAAAAACGAAAATGCTCGTGACTGGGGGGTATTGGAGGTTGGAAATTGGTCGGGACGTGACGGGTTAAGCACTGGCTCCTTTTTCATAGCCTACCCCGAGTGGCGGATTTATGGAACAGGGCCTTATGTGTCTAATGTAATCCAAATCATCCATCTTCATTTCTGAACTAGTAAAAAGTTGAAATATGTCGAGTAGTGTAATCAGCAAGATTCATGCTGCTCCTCCTTTCAAAGGTGTTCAGTTTCTCCTGAAATCTGAGCATGCACTTTTCATTGTGTAGTCTTCTGGTTAGCTATTTTCCGTCTTTCAGTATTCTTGACTTAGTACTTAAGCAGAAAACTGGAAAGTGATCTGAAATGTCTGTATACAGAACACCACTAAACAGACACTTGTCATGAACAGTATTACCAAATATAACATCAATAAGCATATCATTGTTTATCCTTGTAGGTTAATTGATGCCAGGCAAGAATGAATGAGAAAACAGTGTTTACAAAATCTCATGCAGATTAATGACTCTCATCCCTCAACAGATCAATAATGAAACTCCCCATAAAGTACGAGTATACATTTTTAATTTCTGATTGTCGTATAAGTAATATGTTATCAAGATTTTCTAAAAATGTGTACACATGAACACTTGGAGGTTTGTATATAACAACAACAACAAGAGTATTGCTTCCAGTAACGTCAGTATTTTTCAGCTACTCAGTATAAGCATTCATTAGGAATATGTCATGTTTTACATAAACGGTAGATGCTCTTTGATGAACAAAGGCACGCTTCCACCTTTCTTATTTTTCCTATAATTTTCCCTTCGCAGATAGCCATCAGTGCTATACATGTTGACACTGGAGTCATGAATTCGTGTTTCTGTAAACCCTATTACACTAAATCTAACGTCAAGATTTTGCAAGTATGAATCAAAGATAAGAAAAATGACTGTGAGTTTCATATGTTTAAGCGAATTAGAGAAAATGATTTCATGTAATGTGAATTTTCTCTACATTTTTCATCAAAGTGATCTTCCGAATTATAACTGCTCAGTAATTTCTGAGATTCTATATCACTGAAGTGGTTGGTATCTGGATCTACATCTCATAAATTTGTAGTGTCATTATCTTTAAGATCTAAAGGATTAAATGTAATATTCTCCTGCTGTGAGGGCATACATACACTGTTATATTTACACTAAGTTTCTAGGAACTTATTCAAGTCTTCAACATTTTGTAACCAGTTAAAGGGGAAAAACAGTTTTACTACACAGTGAGTAAGCTCACTTATAGCAAAAATAATCCATTACATTCCTACAAACCCCTAGCAGTAGCAATTATTTCGTTACATGTGTAATATATTGCTGTTATTGTTCCTTATTAAATCATATAAAAATCTGATTATGCAAGACATAAACATTGAAGTGGCTGTGTTAATTACCTATGATCCTTTTCACAGTGTACAAATATAACATAGAAGAAAAAATAGCCATTTTTAAAAAAAATGATTAGGTGAAAATAAATCCACTCGTACACATTAGTGAGAGAGAGAGAGAGAGAGAGAGAGAGAGAGAGAGAGAGAGATAGAGATATTGGAAAAGGATTACAAAGTTGTAGGGGAAAAAAATAAGATAAGTACCACACAAGTGGCATCTACCGCTGCACAAACAAAACAAAATGAAAGACATTTAATCATATGTGAAGATAAAGCCTTGAGAAATTCATAATGTGCCTAAACACAAAGCACTGCCACGATCTGTAGTACTGCCCCATCCAGATCCCTTGTATAGGTCCGGTATCACGAATAAGTCTCCACCAGTTATATAAATGAGTCTACCCACCAGAAACAATCCCGAACAGACCACTGATCGCAGCTGTGCACATAATTATTAATCGCGATTTACTATCGATCCTCCAGTTTGCATGATATCATGGATTTCACCTACATTCTTAAATTTTTTAGTTCTATTACTCCTGTCTTTGATGAATGAGTTTGGGAGAGAAACGGAATCTATAGGTGAATGTAGAGAAAAGTTATGGTCTTCGAGAGAAATTAAGTCGCTGAATGTACAGTGAGGTTGGATGATGAGGAAATGGAAAATATGAATGCATTTAAGTTTTTGGAGGATGAAGTGCTTGAAAAGGTACAAGGAAGAAAGGTTGCTGGTTCATTGAAAGCAGTGGTAAGAAATAGGGAAGTGAGCATGGAAGTAAAAAAGTTCCTGCATGATAGTACTGTGATACCAACTCTAACGTATAGAAGTGAAGCTTGGACCTTGTTGGAATGGCACAAGTCATGAGCGAGAGCAGTGGAAATGAGTTATTTGAGACAGGCATGTGGAGTTATGTGGAGAGACAGACTGACAAATGAAGAAGTGAACAAGCGTTGTGGTGTTGATGTGGATGTGACGAAAGCGTTAGGAGAAATAAACAGGTGGTTTGACCATGTGTAGAGGATGGAGAGCGAGAGACTAACGAGGAGATGTATGTGAGTGAGGTGGATGGGGGAGGAGAGGGAGGGGGAGGCCGAGGATGAGATGGAGGGAGTAGAGAGGTATGAGAGGGAGGAGAGTGTGAGCTGGGGGGAGGGCAGCGAAATGGTGGGGGACAAGGCAACATGAAGGTGATTTGTTTGTGGCTCCCCCTTACGGGATTTAGGTGTCTGGCAATAGGTAGACAGGTAGATTCCTGTCTTTCAGCATTATATTACCAAAAGTTGTCCAAAAGTAATTGATTTTTTTCTTTCTTTGCCTTTCTAGTTTTCCACAACAGGAACGCCCTGCCATTCGTAAGGCCTTCATTTATGTAAATACCTTTACTGTCAGTATTTGTTTCACTTCCATGACCAGTTTTTCGCTTCCATTAACTTAAGCACCAGAGTCAGGCACACCCTAAGAGTGCAGCCACACTTGCCCGAAACATGTGATCGACAAGACGAAACGAAGCACCTGGTTAGAGCCGTCACCACACTCAAATTTGAATGTTGGTCGGACCCCGGAGCCTCGTTTCCTCTCGTCGATCCCATGTTTGGAGCAAGTGTTGCCGCCCCCTAAGGGTTTGCTGGAATTTCTTGGTTCAAGTGGACTCGGCTTTGGCCGACAAACTGACGTGTTCGGTACGTAGAAAGCCTTATCGTAATGAGCTGAAATGTTTCATTGTCAGGTTTACGGCCAACACGGTGCCGTGATCTGTGTCTTCCACTGACACTTGTTGTGATACACATACCTTGCTACTGATGAAATTAAATGCCACTTTCAGCGTATCCTCGCACTCCATCTCCCGAACACCAGTCACAGATTTATTCGACTTGAGTATTGCTCCTGTTGGTCCAGTGCTTCTTTTAGATTCCGAGACATCCTTGACCAGTTTTGTAAGTCTAGTGTCACGTTGCTTAATAACATCTCGTAGATCATTAATTTCCTTGATAAGCTGACCACATATTATTGACTAATTTAATTATCACTTGGTCATCACGTAGAGCGAGTACGAAGGCTTTCACAAATTCCTTTTGACTGAATTGCATTTTGGCTGACATCTATCGCGACCAAATCAGCTTGTGAAGTCGTAGTTAAAATAAAGAAAAAACCACTGAAATTGATGTTGTTGCTCTGCCTTGACCTGTCTGGCCAAGCAAAGCCACTGAATACAAGGAAGCAGCTACTTTCCTGGGACAAATAGAGCCCCTTAAGGGTCGAAACAGGGTCTTTTCGAATGTCGAGGTGCAGCGAAAATGGAGGAGGCACAGCCCCAAGAGGATAAGCTGTGCACAGGAGATATGTATGAGGATTATTTTCAGCCCATACTCTAATTACTTGATAAATGTGGTTGAATTCCCTCCTCTGGGAGTATTGCTCAAGTCCAGCTACCATTCTCATGGTAGTACCTACTGGGACGATGGTAATTATCCATCTACTGCCTTTTTGGCTGGGTAACGGGTGCTACACCTTGCCCGAAGGTGACGCGAGACTAGGCAGATCAGGAGTATCCATCGTCCATTAGCTGGACGCTTGCTCCGGCCTCATACCTCAGAGCACTGAAGCACCGGAAGTGAATTACTGTATACTGAGGTATACCAGGGAAACTGGTGAACACAATGATTTTTATGTAACATCAAAAAGCCAAGAAAAGTCTTGAATAATGAAGGGTAAGAACAGAAGAGGATGGTTTCATGATTCCCCTAAAGAGGCACATGGCACTGTTAGTGAATAAATGACATAAATTTTATCATCTTTATTTCGTTAAAAGGGAAAATTTGTAACTCCATATTAGTGCCCATTCCCCCCCCCCCTTTTTAATAAGCTTCTAACCCCTTTACTACAAAAAATCTCTCCTAAATCAAAATTAAATCGTCTTGAAGTAGCAAGAATCATGTTAAGAAGGCGTCATGATGATGTTGGAAATTAGACTGTCTTTAATCCTTCCTTATCGAGGGTTAATTCTGACCCTTTAAAACTCATGTGGCCGTAGCAAGAATGAAATAACGGAAGGTAAATTGTCAAAAACAGAACAACACACACACACTGCAATAACACGATCATAAGTACCTTGGTGCTGTGACAGGAGAAGGATGTGGGAAAAAGAAATGGAAAGTCTAGTGGCTTAAAGTTGGAAAAGGTTGATGCTACAAAGGCCTTGATCCGGAACAGGAAATTGAGTAAACAGGCTGCAAGAGCACTGCATGAAGAAGAGTTGCTGTCTACATAAATTTTTTGGTGTTAGACTTTGGCAGCATGATAACTCTTTAAGTTCCATGACACACTTTTTATTTCACTGTTCCTTTCCTCAGACAATTTTATTCATCTCAAGAAAAACTTTTCAGTGGGAGGTGTTACATACAGACTCATTAGCTCTTTCAGTATAAAAGATATTATATTATCTGTCTTTACCCACCTATAGCCAGACGTCTTAGTCATCTAAGAGGTTGGCCACACACAAGTCACCTCAATGTCGCTCTGTTCCCGCTTTCCACTCAACTTACACGCCACTCTCTTATATACAGCTCTATCTCTGTCTAATCCTCGGTCCCCCCCCTCCCTCTCCCCCCCTACCTTTCACATCACTCACATACACGTTCATTATTTGTCTCTCACTCTCCCTCCTCCCCACATGGCTAAAACACCTTGGTGCATTTCTCCTAACGCTTTCTGTCACATCCACACCCACACCACAATGCACCGCATTTGTCACTCTGCCTCTCCATGTAACCCCAAATGCTCCTCTTAAATAACTCATTTCCTCTGCTCTCACTCCTGACTTGTGTCCTTCCAACAAGGTCAAGCTTCGCTTCCATGCGTTAGGGTGGGGATCACAATACTGTCACGCAGCGCCTTTTTTACTTGTGTTCAGACCCCTCTTTCATATCGTTGCTTTTAATGAAGCAGCAACCTTTTTTCCCTGTTGTATTCTTTCAAGCACTTCATCCTTCAAACTTCCACCCTTATTCATCACACTATCCAAGTACTTAAATGCACTCACATTTTCCATTTGCTCACCATCCAGCCTCGCTGTGCATTCAGTGACGTAATTTATCTCGAAGACCACAGCTTTACTCTTCCCTACAGTCACTTTTAGATTCCGTTTCTTATGTACACTTCCAAACTCATTCACCAAGCCTTGCAGTCCCTTCGTCTTCACCTAACAATACAGTATCATCTGCAAACAACGTGAAATAATCAGTTTGATACTTAAATATACTAAAAACGACGTCCGTGAGCTGAAAAGCCTAAGACTACTAGTAAAGACAGTGGAGACGGGACTGTTGAGGATCATAAGTGAGGTAAGTAACGTACATTGGACAGGGAAAGAAATGTTATGACTGAAGGAAGCTATCGAGCAAAGGATAGCTAGTACAGTCACAGAGAAAAAAATAGATGATGATTATAGTGTTTAACGACGATAGCGCAGCTCAGTTGAATAATTTTTGTCAGATTGGAGAATCAGTTCGACTATACTCCAATTCACCAAGTCTGGCACCACATCCGTGATGTCAACACCTACAGCATTGATAAAGGTCCTCAGTACTGGATATACCTTTTTGTATTTCCTTTACATTGGTTCTCAAGGTAATAAATAGATGTTCACCAAGTGCTGAGGATTTACATCAACACTACTGGCGCTGACGACATCAGTGACGGTGCCAAACTTGGTGAAATGGAGAATAGTAACCAAGTAGACCCACTCCAGCCTCATAACTAAAGTTCATCGAATCTCATGCAACCACGACTTGGAATTTATGATGAGGGAGAGGTTCAGTTCCTTCGGGTAAAAACAAACCGACCATAGTGTCGTGAAACGGATATTTTTTTCGTGAGCTTTGGGGCAGAGGGCGTGTACTGTTCTGACGATTGCTATACTGCTTTTACGCTAACTTGGCCTAAAATTACCATCTTTCCATCCTTAAATCTGAACTGTAGCAATAGATTAACACTTGAATATGGTGCTAGTCATGAAGAAGTGCTATGGAAAGGATGTTGAGCCACAGCATTGTCTCATTCTGCAACTGAGCTGCGTGAAATGAGCAGCAAAAACACGAAAATCTTGGCCAAGTTAGCGTAAAAACAATATAGTACGATAAAGGAGTGTATGAGAAAGCGTTGTACGGACGGTGGGGAATCACAAGAACTGACGACAGACAGAAGTTGGATGGAGAATGCGAAGGAGACGCATAACAAAAGCTGCATTTTTTAAAGTTGATATTTCATAATAATAATAGTAATAGTAATAATAATAATAATATTGATGATGAAGATGATGATGATGATGATAATAATAATAATAATAATAATAATAATAATAATAATAATAATAATAATGATGATGATGATTAACTACACCCCAATCACCCTGAAGTAAAGTCTAGGCTGCCTGTGCCGGTACCTCCTACTGCATATTAACCAAGGACAGCTAATGTAACTTGTCTGACAAGATCGTTTCTCATGCCTCAGGTCAGTGAATTTATCCTCTGACTGCTTTTTAGTTCAAATATACCTGTGAATCAGCTGCTATATCGGATCACTTGGGACTGCTTTGACAAACATACCTTGTGATCTCCCAGTCAGACATTATGGACGATACCAGCTGCATAATTAATGGTCCCAGGTCCACTCTCTAGCCCAGTTACTCGTCTGGGCGACTTAGCCTTGACTTGGCAACAGTGACTAGCTCCGGCTGGTAAGGTTGGTATTCCTGCTTGGTATTCCTCGCACACCGCTTGTCGTCAGGGCAAGTCACTCACGTGCTCTTGCCATTAAATTAATCCCATCAGCCCGAGGATGTCATCTCTTTCTGTTTTTTGCTATATCAAGACGATTTTGCAAAGCTTTGGAGTAGCCATTGTCGAAAGTAATAAGTCTCTTACTAACTCCTTCACAGCGTGTTTGTCTCTACATGCCGAATAAAATCGTCTGAAGGTAGCAGGGAAGTACGTCGCTTGACTGAAAGGATTAATGCTCCTAGTACGGTTATATATAAGTATGAAAGCGGCCAAGTAGGTGACATTGCATGGACGGTACATGATATTTCCACGTAAAATTGACTGGCAGAATCGGTAGAGAGACGGCCTGCAGTCCTAATGGACCAGGTTCGAATCCCGGCCGGGGCAGGGAACAGGTTAAGGATCTGAATTTCATAAAAAACAGATTTTTCTGATGTACCAGATGACCCTGCCCAGAGTTGGACACGTATTATACACATATATATATATATATATATATATATATATACAGTATATATATAGCCTTCTTACATATCAGCCGCCACGGCAATCATGTGCATCGCCAGTTTTAATATTATCACTACCTCTCACTGTACTGCAGGCTATGGTTATGATACTGCTGAAAATCACCATTACCGAGTAAGGAGTTGCAACTGGGCAGGGAACGGTGGCGTGTGGTTGGATGAAGAGGAGTGGAATGGATGGGATGGGGTAGGATTGGGTGTGGATTAGTGGAGGTGGGGGGGTGAGGTGGAGGCTGGGTGAGGTGGGGTGTGATTGGATGGGGTGGGGTGAAGTGGAGTGACTGGGGTGGTGATGACTGAGGGTGGGATAGGATGAGCTTAGTTGAGAGTGAGGTGCGGGTTGGAATGCACAATTAACCCACAATTATTAACCCTCTGATGATCACATCTTCCCTTGCATTATATTCCAGCCAACGCTGGTGACATGTGAAGGTGTGTTTACGCAGGGGTACTAACAACAGCGTATTTACTCTGACAAATTCCCTCAACCTTTTAAGCAAAGTCAATGGCGAAATGTAGACAAACTAAAGGGTTGATTTGTCTAGTAACCAAAGAGACTCATACCTGCCTCATAACCATTGAATTTCATAGAGTCATGACTTAGTATTCAAGTTGTGTGAGTGACCAAGTTCCCTCAGATACAAACAAACCGACTAAGGTAAGCATCAGGGAATGGATTATGTACTTGATGGCCGGAGCCGAAACATTAAAATAAAGAGAAGACGAAGATGGAAAACTATGTGGAAGAGAAAATGAAATGATAATATTATTCCCTGATGTAGAGAAACACTTTTGTCCCTCTTGAAAGACATATGTGATTAGTGGTTAGCAAGGCACATTAACCTTGTCATGGTCGGGACAACTCTAGTATCCTATCCCAGCTGATGCCGGGCGATTGTATTCAGCTAACAGCGAGTCTTAAAGGTCTCACGGTGTCCAGACTAATTCTCAGATTAATAAAATCGTCTGGCGTTTGCTGGAATACAAAACGAGTTATTCTGACCATGAGAGGGTTACTACTGGGTTACAAAAAAAATTTATTTGTAAGTTGTCTATGTTTTTTCAACTGATTTAGGACAATTTTGCACCGCTGAATCCGAAAATGACATCCGTTTCTCTCGATCAGGTCAGGTTTTTGTGCTAAGTTGATTGTTTAAAAATCCGATCTTCTGACTAAATCGATTACGTTTTTATAACATTATCGGTTGATTTTTGTTAATATTTCTCGTCCGAAATAGGTTTTTAAGAGAAAAAAAATCGTTTTCTAACACAATTTATTAATTAAATGTTACAAAAATAGATTACTGTAAATTGAATAGCAGACATTGATAAAGGTAAGTACATGTAAATTGCATGTTACGTCATCATTGTTCAAAATTCAGGGCTTGAACTTCCGTTTTTTCAAAACCCTAGAATGCTCAGCGGCATGGACGTCTCTCTTCAGAGTCCAACAGTAATCAGCCATCATGACTGCATCCCAGCGTCCCTGATACCTGGTCTCCATCACTTTCATGTCCTGATGGAATCTCTCCCCCTGCTCGTCGCTCATTGATCCCAGATTCTCAGGAAACCGATCCATATGTGAGAATAAGTAATGTATTTTGATACTCATGTTGCATCCGAGGTTTCTGAAAGCAGTCAGCATATTGGTGACAAGTTCTGCGTAGTTACTGGGCTTGTTGTTGCCAAGAACAAAAGCCTTCCACGCTTCCAGTTCCACTTCGTTCACTGAGTTTTCAAACTCTGGATCCCTGATGAGCTTACGGATTTGAGGACCGTCAAAGATGCCAGCTTTCAACTTCTCCATGGTCAATCCTGGAAAAGCCTGGCACAAGTAAGTGAAGCAGTAACCATGCTTGTATAGAGCTTTGGTGAACTGCTTGATCAAACCGAGCTTGATGTGCAGCGGTGGGAAGAGTATCCTGTCTCTGTCCACCAGAGGGTTGTTGATGACGTTCCTTGTTCTGCAAGGCACCAATTCCTCCCGCACAGGCCAGTCCTTCTTTGTGTAATGCTGAGCAGTGTCCCTACTATCCCACATGCACAGGAAGCATGGGTACTTGGTCTACCCGGACTGTTGTCCCAACAAAAAGTTCACCATCTTCAGGTCAACACAAATAAACCACTCATGCTGATCATAACGAATTTTCTCCAGCACATACTTCACCGCTTCATACTTCTCCTTCAGTGTAGTCGAGTGAGCGAGGGGTACAGAGGCAAACTGGTTGCCGTTGTGCAACAGAACACATTTCAGCGATCGCTTGCTGCTGTCAGTGAACAGTCTCCAATCTTTGGGTTCGTACTGTGGCACTCCAAGCTTGTGCAGAAGCTGCGCAATATCTGTACAGTACACCAAGTCCTTCTCTTCAGAGAAAAAACGGAGGCACTCTTGATGCCTGTTGCGGTAGAAGGTGATGCGAGCACTGTCAGAGAGGAGTTTTTTTTCCTTCAATCTGGATGCCAACAGTTCGGCAGAGGACTTTGACAAGCTGAGATCGTGAACTAGATCATTTAGCTTCTTTTGGGAAAAAGGATGTGGAGCATCATCGTCAAGAACCACTTCTTCTTCTTCATCTTCTTGAACACTGGAGGAATCTTCGTCACTAGTGCCAGCAAGTTCTCGAAAGACAGGAACTGGAATTTCATCACAATGAGCTACAGGACGACGTGCTGATTGAAGATCAGGATACTTGAGGCTGCTCCGGTTCTTTCTGTTGATTCTAGTCACATCAATAGCCAGAAGTAGCAGTCAATGCCATGGTTTGTCGGCTCCCTCCAAACCATGGGAATTCCAAACTTCAGACAACTCTTCTTGCTCTTAGTCCACTGACGCAGATACTCGGTGCATGTCTTGCATACCATGTGTGGCGCCCAAGCTTTATCCTGGTCACCAAGTTGAATACCAAAATAAGCATGGTAAGCACGCTTTATGAAACTTGTGACTGGATTCCTGTTAGGAACTATAGTGTATTCGCCGCAGATGTAGCAGAATACATCGGGCTTATTTTTGCAAGATCTTCTGGTCGAAGCCATTTCATTCACCCGTAAAATAAAAATACCAATTAGTCATAAATTGGCGCCTGTAAACTCTTCAGAGTTCGTTTATTTCAAGCAATAAAAAAGAATTTTGCATCATATAAAGCGAAAATACCCGTACATGTTAACAAAAACGTCAAAAACAACATGTGGCCATAGATAAAAAAGTTGACCTGATTGAGCAAAACCAATGTGATTTTTGGATTCAGCACATCAAAATTGTCCTAAATCAGCTAAAAGAACTTTGACACTAAATTTGGTGTTGCCCTATAATCATACATGTGACTTTCAGGAAGGACAAACCTTCTAACTTATGCTGCGCTTATCACTTCTTCCTGGTTTCTTTGTTCCCAGTAGTTTTTTTCTCTCTCTCTCTCTCTCAGACTGACTAACTGTCAGTCTGTATACCGAAGCTATCTGTCACTGTCCGTCGTGACTGATTGCATATCAGTCAGACTGACTGACTATCTGTCTGTTTGTCTGTCTGTCTTCCAGATTGTCACTCAGACTGACTGTTGGCCAAATTGCCAGGCAGACTGACAGTCAGTCAGTCAGTCACTGTCTATTTGTCTGTCTGTCTGTCTGTCTGTCTGTCTGTCTGCCTCAGTCAGTCACTCAGTCATTCATTTAGTCAGTCAGTCTCTCTCTCTCTCTCTCTCTGTGTGTCAGTTAGTCAGTCAATAAGTTGATCAGTCTGCCTGTCTGTCTATCTATCTTTCTGTCAGTAAGTCAGTCAGTAAGTCTTTCTGTCTGTTTGTCTTCCTGAAATAATCTGTCTGTCTGTCTGTCTGTCTGTCTCTGTCTGTCCGTCTGTCTGTCTGTCTCTGTCTGTCTATCTGTCCGTCTGTCTGTCTGTCTCTGTCTCTGTCTGTCTATCTGTCCGTCTGTCTGTCTGTCCGTCTGTCTGTCTGTCTCTCAGTCAGCCAGCCAGCCAGTCAGTCAGTTGATCAGTTGGTGAATGAGTGATCCAGGCAGTACGGTATGTCTGTCTTCCCGTCTGTCTGTCTGCCTCAGTCAGTCAGTCAGTCAGTCAGTCAATCCGTCTACCTGTCTACGTATCTCGGTCAGCCGGTCAGTCAGTCAGTCAGTCGGTCTGTCCATATGTATGTATGTGTGTCTGTCTGCCTCAGTCATAGAGTCAGACAGACAGTCAGGCAATCAATCTGTATCTCTGACTTTCTGTCTGCCTTAGTCAATCAGTCAGTCAGCCAGTATATCAGTCTATTTGTTTGTCTGTCTGTCTCTGTCAGTCTTTCTGTCTGTCTTTTTGTCTGCTTCAGTCAATTAGCCTGTCATTCTTCACTCTGTCTGTCTGTCTCTGTCTGTCTCTGTCTGTCTGTCTGTCTGTCTGTCTGTCTGTCTGTCTGTCTCTCTCTCTCTCTCTCTCTCTCTCTCTCTCTTCGTGTTTCGGACTCTGGTCAAGAACTACATAATCCATTCCCTGATGCCATGTAGTCCTCCTACATGTAGCATACCTTCACCTGTAACCACTTGGGTGTCAATATCTACCATCCAAATTGAATATCTGTTGCGACTGTCTCCTTTCTACCCGGGGATATGGTACTAGAGGGAGAGGGGGGTTTTAATGGCACGTCGAAGGGTCTTATTAATGCAAACTGTAGGAAAGATATTCACCACCACAGCTTGTTTCCTGCTCCAGCCTGGTAATGGTTCGCATATTTCAGACAACACTCTACTTTATCCACGCCTTCAACACCTCCAAGGATTGTTCATTAAATTTCAGCATTAATTAACACGCACAGACTCCTATGACTCACTTCCAGCGAAGTAAATCGTTTGGCTTCAGCTGGAATAAATGCTAATCGCCTGTCGTTAACCAGATTTAAGTACTAGAGGTGTTCCGACAATAAGAGAGTTTATGGTGCTATAATATTAACACTTTCATGCTTTTACCACCCACTCAGCTACACAAAATCATTTATGTTGGACTAAACTACTAGAAAGTTTCCGACCATGACACGGTTACAAGGGTTAGTATTAACACTCTTTTGTTTTGTCAATCACTTTTAGCTAAATACAGTCGTCTGGCATTTGCTAGATAATACTAAGAAATGTCTCGACCATGAATGGAAGTATATATCGTTACTGTATATTATACCAAATGCAGGCTACTCGTCCCTTCTTATACAGGTGTGATCACAACACTGATGATCTTGGCGTAGGTCAGGGTGGACTTTCGGTGGATGATGAGTGGCTTGTTGCTTCACGAGGCTGTCAGGGTTGCACATTAAACATAAATAGACGGTGTGCATAAGCACCATTTTTTGTGATAATTTTGAAGCCTATGATGATACAGCATGTCTGACTTTTCTGTATCGCTGCTGACTACAGTTCGTAATGTGGGATGCAGGCTGATCATATTTAGCGATGACACGTCCGATAATCGACCGTCAGATATTAAGGATCTGCTTACACCTTTGGTAACTCAGTCTTTATTCATTCTCTTCTCGTTGGAGTGGAAGCCATCAAAACACTTTTTTCTTAGTGATTCATTTTGTATATTGCACCCTCATATTATCATTCATTCATGTATCTCTGCTTATTATAGACAGGGTCTGCACCAGTAAAATACAAGAGGTGTACCGG
The DNA here is from genome assembly GCA_018397915.1 of Birgus latro. Lineage (NCBI taxonomy): Eukaryota > Metazoa > Arthropoda > Malacostraca > Decapoda > Coenobitidae > Birgus > Birgus latro. The sequence goes on from JAGKTI010016012.1 coordinate 18,973, forward strand.
ACGAATAAGTCGGTAAAGAGAAGATGCTACGAAGTCTCTTGATCCAACGAGAATGTGAGCGACATTTTTCTTTCTTTAAGATTCTTCATAACGTGTCTTCCATGTCGGACTTTTTCTATATAGTACAACGTAATATCCCCTGAATATTGCTGATAACCGCAGCATTACAGCGACACTGAAAGTATCCATGAGAATATCAAGGTGTAGTAAGCAATATATATAACGAAGGAGAGAGGAGATGCAAAAATATTTATATTAGGAAGGATACATTTATGACCCATGAACGAATGACTAGGTATATTACAGTTTCGCCAACCTTTTCACACTTCTTGTTTACTCTGGGGAAGGACTCGGCAGTTCGTTCCCTAAGGCCAAGTACAGAAGGCCTCCTACGTGCGAAGGGGTTAATGGACACGGTTTTTACTACAGATGGTTTCTCCAAAGGTACCAAACGAAAATACATCTCACAAACAGTCCACTTTGGCCACACTGCAGCGCAATCCCCCCAGGCCACTAAACACTTACTCTCCACATGCACCTCACTATCACAACACAGACAGTCCTTCAGTATATTCTCAGTAAAAAAAAAAAAAAAGACCTTTGGGAACGGTGAGTTGAAAACGCCAGTATCATGCAGACTACTGGGTTCACGAGATGAGCCTGGGAGCACAATAGCATTAAGAATAACAACAATTACAACAGCAGTAACAACAACAACAGCTGCTGGAGAGGGCTGGCGTCAAGTCATGGCACTGGGATGACCCGCGGTGGAGCAGGGCAGCTATAAAACGCCTGTCACTGGATGGAGGTGTGCAGGACAGCCTTGACCTGCAGTTCACTGAGTTCACGGTCAAATGAGCCTGAGGGTGA
>JAGKTI010016013.1:0-19840 GCA_018397915.1 Birgus latro
AAAAACGTTGTGGAAAGTGTTGGTGAAAAGTGCTGGTGATTGTAAATGGCTAAGGTTGTGTGGTGCAATTTCTTCGTGTCAAAGTCTGAGATGATAGAGCGAGTTATAGACGGCGGCTTCTTTTTCGTAAGTACCCTAACTTCATCAAAATTCCTTGTTTTGTTCTTTCCATATCATTAATCTCATGCATAAACTGTATGCAAGATGATTTCCATAATGATTTTTGTGTCTAACCTGTTTTCATCATGCTGTAAATGTGTTAAAAAATTACCCTAAATGTTAATCATAATTTCCTGCTATCAATTTAATTGTTTCATGCATGGTTTTTAAGTGCACTAGCTAGGAAAAAGGTGGAAGCCAGTGAATTTCATATTCGGTCATAACCTAACCTAACCTAACCTAACCTATCCTAACCTAACCTATGCTTACCATAAAGATTTTCATGCCTAACCTGTTTTCATCATGCTGTAAATGTGTTAAAAAATTACAAAAAATGTTAATCATAATTTCCTGCTTGCAATTTAATTTTTTCATGCATGGTTCTTAAGTGCACTAGCTAGGAAAAAGGTGGAAGCCAGTGAATTTCATGTCCGGTCCTAACCTAACCTAACCTAACATTGTGTTAATCATAATTTCCTGCTTGCAATTTAATTTTTCATGCATGGTTCTTTTAAGTGCACCAGCTAGGAAAAAGGTGGAAGGCAGTGAATTTCATATTCGGTCATAACCTAACCTAACCTAACCTAACCATTTTTCTGGTAGCAATTTACATCATTTACTGTATTTGATGCTTTGTATCCAATAATTTAGTGCATAAAATGTGAAAAATGATGATTTCCATATCAAGATACTTACTTATACTATGCTGGGAAGTTCTGAGCACCTATGACTCACTCACCTCTAAATCATCATTTTTTGGTTAAAATTCAATAAATTCATGCTATGTGTGCATTATTTATGTGAAAAGGGACCTAAATAAGTGCTATACATGTCCAGTAGGGAGGTAGGAAGGCAGTTTTCTGATTTAGGTTAGGTTAGGTTAGGGTCATGAAAAACCAGTGCTGGAGCTTCAGGACCAATATCCGGACAAAACCAATATTCGGACATGCCTTTGGCTCTATTACATCGGATATTGGAGGGATTACTGTACTATCATGCAGCAACTTTATTACTTCCATGCTCATTTCCCTATTTCTCATCACTGTTTTCAAAGAACCAGCAACCTTTCTTCCCCGTTGTATCCTTTCAAGCACTTCATCCTCCAGACTTCCATCCTTACTCATCACACTTCCCAAGTACTTTCATCCTTACTCATCACACGACCCAAGTACTGTACTTAAATGCACTCACATTTTCCATTTCCTCATCATCCAACCCCAACGTACACTCAATGACTTCATTTCTCTCGAAGACCATAACTTTAACATTTATGCATTAGTAGACTGGATTAATTATGGTACACATGATATCCATATGGATAATACCAAACTTGAGAGTTGTAGGCTTTTATGAAGAAAGTTAATGAAGCTGAAGTTCCAACCATACAGGAGAGGAGAAAGAGAGTTTATTCGATCATGATGTTTAGCCTAAAGGAGCTAGAGGGCTAGAAAAAGTGGTGAGTGTCTTTCTGTGAATGAGGATGGTAAGACATGAGGATATGAAGATAAAGTGGGGGAAAAAAAAAAAGCCATGGATATTTGGCACAGTCTAGAAAAGGAAGTGGTATGAGCAAAGAACATTCGTGCATTCAAAACTGATTAGATACCAGTACCAGTATATACAGAGATGGTAAGAGGGCAACATAAGTCTATCTCAGACCCTGTAAACTACAGCTACACAAATACTGTACAACACTCCACAAAACAGCTTCTGGTAGGTTAGTTCTCGAGTTAAGGATATGGAAAATGTATCTATTGACTGAATTTACAGTGCTAGTACTATTGTCAGATGCCTTAATTTCAGCAGTGGTGACAAGCAAATCACCTCCACATCATCCTGTCCTCTCCCATTTGGGTACCCCCCCCCCCCAACTTACACACCCCTTTTCCATTTCTCCCTCCAGTTCAACCTTACATCTCATCCTTGGTATTTTATTTTTTTTAAAGGCACCCAGATATACGGCAACAAAATGGGTTTACTCTGGTTATACGTTACACAATTCTTAGCCTTTTTCCTCCATGGAACTTCCGTCACAAATCACTCATTGCTGAGTTATTATATTTATAATTATTTCCTGGGGTCAGAGAGAGATCCTTCCCCTCCAGTGGTCAAAGAGCTGTGTATGTTCACTTGTATGTGTGAAGTGTGTGGGTGCATGAAGCACATGCATGGGCAGACCAGAGCATAAAAGCCAGTTTAAGCCAATCAGATTCATATCCATCAGCCAAAGCCAATCAGACAGAAGGATTTCAAATTAAATGAAGTTCCCACTCTCTGGACCGAAGGGTTGAATTTCACTTCGTCTCCAGCCATGGCAATGTACCTCATTAAGAACCTCTTCATCCAGGCTAACCCACGTCTGAAGTTGCTACACCACTTCATCGTTCAAGCAGGACGACTATACCATCTCTGGTTAACCATGTGCAACACTCATCACTGGTTCCCATTACATCTAACGAAGACAAGGAACCAATTCCTGGACTGTCTTCACAGTAAATTGGTAGGTATAGGCAAACCCCAGTTTAATGATGCAATTGGTTGGGTACAAACCCATCGCTAGGTGCGGTATTATATCTCGGAGTAGATTTAACATGTAAAGTATAGGGATGCATTTTTAAGCCTTGGGTTTCCCCCCCAACCAAGTCCTAAACTCACCCAAATAAGTCCAAAAAAAATTTAATGCCAATCTAAATGGCCTAACAGCTGTAAAAGAAGCTAAGCCTAAAACCAAAGACTGTCTTGCTTGTACCCAGTCAGGGTCACTGAAGAATGCGATCTCCAACTCATACTCAAACTTGACAGAGAAGAAGCAGCAGCACTGTATACAATTCCACCATCAGACAGTCCCGGGACAGTTAAATACATCTTTTATGCATAATAACATATGAATGACGCAGAATCATCCAAGGTGCGAATTGTTATGACGGAGAATCGCTGATGTTTTGACAGGGAATTCTCTTGATGGGGAATGCAATTGATGATGCAATCAGGATAGTCTTTTCAACGCCCCCTCTTTAAATCGTTTTTGTTGCTGAGCTCCTTTATTTTCTTCTCTCTTATTTTCCAACATTTACTTAGAAATTCCTTTGTATTTTCAAATCCTTGAACAGCCTGAATGTAAAAACATGATTTATTGATGTCACAGTTAGTGCATGAAATATTTACTCTCTAAGGTTTTCATGATTATTAATACAGTAATCCCCCCAAAATCCGATGTAATAAGCCAAAGGCATGTCCAGAACTTGGGCAAAATGCCTCCTGAACAGGTACTTATGGACCCTAACCCAATGTAACTCTGAAAACCATCTAAATAACTCTCTACTGGACATGCACAGCACCTATTTCAGACCCTATTCACACAAATAAGGGACAGAAAGCATGAAATAAATGAGAAGGAACCAGAGAATGAGGAATTAGAGGTGAGTGGAAAATATTTAGCAGCTGACAGGGTACTGTAACTCCCTACCAGACACGAACAGCACCTACTTAACCCCTTAACTGCGGGTCATCACTTTCGTGATGGTCGGGTGCAATGGATCATACCGCAGGGCATCACTTGAGTGACTCTGTGTTATTTTTACCTCTCCCGGGCTTTCAGGTGGTGACTTGTATCATCTATCAGCACTGCCAATGTCCAACAATAGTCAGAGCTGCTAATGTCATCAGTACTCCCATCCATTGTTGACAATTTAGCCATTTCCCCCCATTCTAGACTCTCCTCCCTACCTCCCCTCCATTACCCTCTCGTGACGTCTGCTCAGTCGCTCTGCGCTAAGTAAATCTTCCCCGGATTTTTCCACTGTTTTCATCCATTGAAATGAGCCCTATGCCCTATTCTTATACAAAATAATATATATATATACAGTATACAGTAAAACCTCGATATAACGGACTTCAGTAGACCGGAATTCGCTTTCAATGGACTCGAGGAGCTACTGGACTAAACTCCTATACGGTATATCGGAAAAAGTCCGATATAGCCAGAAAGCAGTCCGGACTGCCTGACAAATTCAGCTATGTTCACCACAATAAGACAAGTAAAAGACATGTTTTTCAGTGCACAGTACAGTATTATTATACAGAGATAGCCCGATTATCCGGGCTATATGGTGTGAAGGGGTGACTGAAAAGTCTGAAATCATGATTAATCCGGCGGAAACAAAAAACAAGTACTGTTAGACTGATTTATTTACCGGTAAATGTACACTTAACGTAGCAGAAAGACCTTACCAAATCTTTGCATATGCATCCTGCTTGTTTCTGTATTTTTCTAGTTTCAGTTTGGTAAATTTCTTTATCTTGCTGAAAAATATCCTCTCTGTTATTATCGTCACGTTCCTGAAGCTGTACAGTCACGTTCGTGAGTCCTGATACACATGTAATTGTCTTGTCTGCTGTTGTGTCCACCGTTGGTAGGATGTTGAACTATTTCACTTGCTAACCGACCAAATTATGTTCAGTGTATCAGGCAGTAAGCACAAAAGTTCCATATTCCAAAAGCAGTGAGCACTGCAATAGACAACAAAAACACCTGTGTATCGGGACTCATGAATGCGACTGTACCTACGATTGTTTCCAGCGCAGTGGAAGAAACTCAACATATTCAAGTGTGGATTTCGTTTCCCAACTTCCAAACTGGAGATTAAGTTAGGTTAAATTATTTATTAGGTGCAGTTCAGCTAAGTTAGGCCAGGTTTGGTTAAACAATGAAATCAGAACAGTACTTCCGCCATTACGTTAACTAATAACAAGAGTTGCACACCAGTAGAACAGCTAAAAACAACGGGGAAACAGATTTAACAAGAAATGTTTATTTGCCAACCCAGAAACAATCAGAAAAACATTACAGAATATCAGGATGAACTGATTTGGTAAGGTGCTTTTACTGCTTACAGTAAAGCGTATGTTTAGCCCCCTCAATGGCAGTGAGTTCAGAAATTTGTGTGCTCCCGTGGCAGGCCTTGGAACCATTTTTTCTAAGTTCGAAAATCAGTTTCTTTTTCTTACAGATGTGGTAAGACTCGTCTGGTGCACTTTTTTTTTTTGTTTGTTCCTAAACCCATCTTCTGATTTGCTATGAATCATGAAAGAATAAAATTAGGGCGCATGTTACATTAGCATTAAAACATATTGATGAAAACATCTGGCTATTGGGATGGTACAGCAGGTTTGTATAACCATACCAGCGACCTTCGTTCCCTTCCCATAATTGTTCGCAGATTTTATAGCTCCCTAACTCAACGTCACTGACACCGGTGCAGTAATGCATTGTTCAAGGATGGCAGCTATGAAGGAGTTAATGGAAATACATAATTATTTGTATCAATACTGTCTCACACATACACATAACAACGAACGAAGAATGAGCAGTAAATGTACACTCAGCTGCAAAGAGCAGAAATAACTGTATGGTCTGTCGGTCCGAAATGTGTTGGGAACCGCGACATTGAACAAAAAATGTGGGATGCTAACTTATGAGAAGACGTGATACAAAAGTTTTTTTTTTCTTCTGACTAGTAAACATTTTTGCTCCATTTTGTCCCCTAAAATTGTGAAACCTATAAATTTTCGTGTAAGAATACAGCCTAATGACCTTGCCAAGTCAATTTATATTCCTCTGGTTTGTTTTCTGTATTTTTCTGCCTATTTTGAGGGTGGTAAATTACCTTTCTCTCGCAGCAAGATTTCCTCTCTTATCATAATGTTCCTTAAGCTTTACCTACTCTTGTTTTCGGCATAATGGAAGAAACTTACTCAAAATTAAGGGGCATGTTACATTAGCATTTAAACATATCGGCGAAGACATCTGAGAGGAAGTGACCGCCTAGCTGCTTGCGACAGTAGAGTAGGGTCGTGTAAACATATCAGTGACCTTCGATCCCTTCCCATAATTGCTTGTTTTTTTTTTTTTATAGCTTTTAACTCACCGTCACTGACACCGGTACAGTAAAGCATCGTTCAAGGCTGACAACTATGAAGGGACTAATGGAATACATTATTGTTTGCATCAATACTCTCTCTTTCACACACACACTTAAGAACGAACAAAAAAATGAACATAATGTACACTTAACTGAAAGACAGAAATAACTATATGCTCTGCCAGTCTGAAATGGGAAGCGCAACATCTAACGAAGAATGTGAAACTGAATGCTAACTTAAGAGAACACGTGAGATGGTAGAGTAATTTTTTTCTGATTAGCAAACATTTCTGTTCCATTTCGTCCCCTAAAATTGTGAAACCCATAAATTTTCGTCTAAGCATACAGCCTAAAGACTTTACCAGTTCAATTCATATTCCTCTAGTTTGTTTTCTGTATTATTTTACTTTGAATTTGGCAATAATTACCTTCTCTTGCTGAAAGATTTCCTCCTTTATCATCATCACGTTCTTCAGGCCGTACTTACGACTGTTCCCGGCATAATGAAAGAAACTTATTCAACATAATAAGAAGTGGATTTCAATTAGAAGTGGATTTCGTTTCCCAATTCTCCAACTGGAGCCCAGGTTAGGATAGGTTAAATTATTAGGTAGTTAAGCAAGTTTAGGCTAGGTTAGGTTATCAGTCGCCTAACAAAACTCCACCTTGCCGTCCATGTGATCGAGTTGTGAGCAGGAGGTGTGGGTGGGGGGGGCCAGACTCACGCTCGTTTACCCATGCCTCGCTCGCTAGCAACCGGAGCTATCGTACGAATAATTCTATGTACAGTGAAAGCTCGATTATCCAGGCTCGGATTATCCAGCCTTCGGATTAATCGGGAAGTGACTGAATGATTAATTGGTACGATAATTCATAAAATTAACCATACGATAGCTCCAGTTTATTAACCATACGATAGCTCCAGTTTAAACAGAAAGCACCGCGGTTGCTAGCGAGCGAGCTACGAGTAAACGAGCGTGAGTCTACCCCCCACCCACACCTCTCGCTCACGACTGCCTTGTTTGACTCGGTCACTCACGTGTGCGACATTCACCATGGCTAGTTCACCTGTTACCTCTGCTGATTTACCAGTATGGCCGTGGTTTATTTTTATATTTGTGATGTTGGCGATGCCCTTCATCATTATATCCATGGCTCCACCACCAACAAAGAGGAAAAGAACTGTCCTGACGCTGCAACAGAAGCTGGAAATTATTAAAAAACTTGAATCTGGTTGGAGTATTAAGCACTGCTCAGAGTTCTACGGAAGAGGCAAGCAAACTGTGTCTGACATTTGAAAATCCAAGGCAAAACTAATGGAATTCTCTGGTAAGATAGCCATTGACTGTAAAGTTAGTGGGTCGTCGGCTGCCAGAAAAACCATGAAAATTGCAGTGGATGATCGTCTAGAAGACGCAGTGTATAAGTGGTTTGTTCAGCAGCGGAGTGTCGGCGTTATGGTACGGGGTGCGGAGATTAAGTGTGCTGCAGAGAAGCTAGCTAACCATATCGGCATTCAGGATTTCAAGGCATCTGATGGTTAGCTTTCTCGTTTCAAAGCAAGGCATGCTATGGTAAACCGACGTGTGTTTGGCGAGTCTCTGGATGCAGATACATCACAAATTCAGCCGTTTCGGGAGAAATTGCTGAAGCTTATACAAAACGAAGGTCTTCTTCTCTGCCAGGTATATAACGCTGACGAGACTGGTTTATTCTACCGGTCATTGCCCCTGAACACACTTGCACACCACCAACCATGAAGAGTCTGTTCCTGGACGCAAAATTTCCAAAGATCGTGTGTCTGTGTTGTGCTCTGCAAGTGCCAATGGTCTGCACCGGTTGAAGCCGCTCGTGGTTGGCAAGGCTCGTCGCCCACGCTGTCTCCGCACCTGTATGGATAAATTACCTGTTTTGTACGATTTCTCCAAGAAAGGCTGGTTCAATGTGGCGATTTTTAAGAAGTGGTTCTTTGATCATTTCATCCCTGAGGTGCGAAGATTTCAACAGGAAGTGCTGAATATTGCACCAGCTCGTGTACGAGCAATTCTCCTGCTTGATAACGCCCCTGCTCATCCTGGCATTTCTGAACTCGTGAGCGATGATGGACAAATCAGGTGCATCATGCTGCCTCCTAACACAACATCGGCTATCCAGCCTATGGATCAAGGCATCATATGCGCAGCCAAGCGACTCTACCGACGACGATTCCTTGAAGAGGTAAGTTTTAATTCATCGTATGTGTCATTAACTCCTTCAGTACAAGAAAAGCTTTTCTTTTGGTAAACATACGTTTTATCAGAGGCAGTAAAATCACCTTACCAAATCAATTTTTCCAGTCTGTACTTTGTGATTTTTTTCTGAGGCGGTAAAATGATTCATGCTAAATATGTTTCACCGTCAACTCGTTTGACTCAGCCTAACGGTGGAAGTGACTGCCACCTAGTGTTTTACTACAGCTAACCAAACCTAGCTTAACTGTACCTAATAATTTACCCAAACCTAACCTAGCATCCAGTTGAGAAACGAAAATCACCTTTGAGTACGTTTAGTAAGACAGACAATTGTAGGTATGTGCACGTGATGATAAAAACGGTAAATGTGTTCCTTATTGCAGTTTCCTATTTTGGGTGTATTTTTTTCTTTTCTAACATTTGATAGTTTTTTAGTTCATTTGAGTGTTTTGAGGTCTCATTTGTTGTGCAAATGAAAACCATAATATGACTGACAATAATCTGATCGGAAATATTAGTAATGGTGGAAGGTACTGGCCAAATCTAAGTTTAACAAATCCTAACCTAACCTAGCTTGACTATACCTAATAATTTAATCTACCCTAACTTACTAACATAACCCAGCATCCAGTTGGAAAACGAAATCCACCTTTCAGTATGTTGGGCAAGATTCGGTAATATTAATTTGCACACAAAAAACACATACAGGCATAATCCACTGAGTATGGTAAAATTGCCTGCTAAAGAAACAGCAATAAAGAAAATAAATTCCAAAAACAGGATTTTTTTTTTTTCTGCAGGAAAGTAACTTACGCCCCTGAAACGTCAGAAAAATACAGAAAATAATCTGAAGGAATATGAATTAAACTGGCAGGGTCTTTCTACTGCTTCAAATAAAGCGTACATTTACCTTTTTTTTTTTATGCTGGCTAACGTGTGCCGAGATTGTTACAATCAGGTAGGGTTGTTTTGTGTCCTGTGAGAAGTAAAATATATTGAAGAGGTTAATGAAATAAAATCTATACAAAGAGGTTTACGAAGTAAAATTTAATTGTGAAAAAAAGTAAAATTCGCAACCTAACCTATCGATACGACACTTTCTTGCGGAGGTCTGGCAACATCTTTATTTTTCTTTCTTTTTCGTCTGCATGTATATTCCTAGGTCATGGTTGTAGTTGATGACAAGGATGAGGATACCAGAGGGCAAAGGACATTGGCAAAGTGTAAAAATTATTCATTGAAGTCTGCTTGGGATGATGTTAAACAGACAATGGTTGCCAATGCCTGGTCCAAGTTGTTTCAAAACAAGGAAGCCGTCCAAGATTTTGACGGGTTTGAGCCATACCAGGCAACTTTAAGACGTGGGGGAGAAGAGGTAGCAGCTGATGACATTATGGAATGGCTGGAAGCTGACGAAGGAGATCCTGGGTTCGAAATTATGACAGACGAAGAGATTGCCGAGTCTGTGCAGCGGAGAGAGGATGATGACAGTGACGATGACGATGGCGATGATGACGATGCAGCCAACGTCCCTAGGCCTCGTCTCTCACAGGCACGTGAAGCTGCTGATGTCCTTCTCAGTTTCCTGGATGGGATGGAAGACGACGCCGAGTTTTCTCGGTGCTACAACACCATTTGGGAGCCAAGAGACGGCAGTATACAACGGCAGCACAGAGGCACAGGATTTCGTCAGACTCGGTAAGTTACGTAACAATGATGCATTCTTTTATTTTTTTATTACATCACGAAGTTCCATCATTTTCTTTATCGTTTCATCATTCATTAATTACAAGAATGGACACACCAAAGGCAGCTACTATAGTGTTTTTTTTTTTTTTTTTTTTTTTAGGATTTTGCAGTTCTTCCGTCCACGTATTGCTACTCCCCCTGGTTCTCCTCCCGGTACTGTAGCAGATTCTTCTCCTGAATCTGGACCTTCAGGTGTCTCAAATACACATGGGTCCACTGCTGCCGATTCACCATCCACTTGTTGCCCTGTTGATGAGGCATTGCTCCGTTCGCGTTCACCCGAGGTGGACGACCCGGATTCGGAATGAAGAAATAGTTTTTTTTTTTACTGCTTATTCTTTTGTTAGTTCTTGTGTGTATGTGTGAAAAGCAGAGTACTGATACAAATTGTAAGGTAATCCATTAATAAATCAATTTAACAGTAGAGTACTGTACTTGTTTTTTGTTTTGATCGGATTAATCGTGATTTCGGATTAACCAGTCACCCCTTCACACCATATAGCCCGGATAATCGGGATATCTCTGTATTACTGTACCACTGAACCATTCAGTCACGGTCCGGATATACCGAAGGCTGGATAATCCGAGCCTGGATAATCGAGCTTTCACTGTACCATTTGATTAATGTAGTGAAGGTATAACACAGAACAATACTGCAATGGTGGTGAAAACCACTGATGCAATCCGGACTAATGTCTGATATATTGGAAAAAGTCCGGATTAGCAGGGGTAAGTCCGGATGTCGCTTTTATCGAAATTTTGCATATTTTGGACTGGCTTGAGCCCCAATTAGTCTGTTATAGTGAGGTCTTACTGTATATAAAATAAGGTAATTGATAGTGCCATACACCTGGAATTGGCTAATTATCACTTAGCAACATCCAACCTGCACTGCTTTTTTTCCCGTGAAATATGCCATATGAGCTACTCTCGTAATATAAATGTACAGTATATAAGAAAGGAAGGGAGAAGCCTGAGTGATATTTATATTCACCTGGAACTACCTAACTTATATGTATTGTCGAGATCTCCTACGACTTATTTCTTAGCATATACATTAGCAGCTGACATTTTCAACTCTTTGCTACCCAGATACAGCCAGTTTGCTCTTGTCCTTCTCGGTGAAATGACGCCTGTCCATTTCTGCCGCTTCTGCGCCTATTATAAAAGGCCCTGTCTACCCCTACTAAACATCGTGTGGGAAGCGGTAAAGGACTGTAGATATATACAAATGTAATAAAGTACTAGAAATAATAAAGTGTCAGTGTGTATATTAGTAAGAAATGACAGAACACTAGCGGCGAATTAGCGGGAGTGGGAGGCTCGTACGCGCTCGTATTTTACATTGCTTTCACAGTGTTTTTTTTTTTTTTTTTTTAGTATGGATTCCAAACTACTTGGAAATCATTGAATAGTGTTTCAAGTGATAATATCTGGCAGTGGTATTCAGATTAGGGGATGTCGGGACGTGTAAAGTGGAGACTTAGTTACACAACTTCAGAAGAATCCACAAGTCCTACGGTAGTCGACGAGTGCTAAAAAAACATCCCAGGAGAAAGCTGAAGGTATGTGCCATAAGCATATATAATTATAATATTCTAGGACTAATAACTGATTTTTGGCAAATATTTTGTAAAAAGTCAGTCGGAGCACGAATATCCCCACGGGAATGCCACGGAAAACCTCCGACAACCTCGCAGTGTAGGGGTTAAGACCCTATTCACACAAATATGGGACAAAAAGCATGAAATAAATAAAAAGGAACCACAGAATGAGGAATTAAGAGGTAAGAAAAATATTTAGCAATTTGCAGAGTACTTACAACATGGCCGTGACCATTGCGAAGATTAACCCGCCTCCTCTATGGGTCTCACAGTGGGAAATGTGCACCTGAAGCACATACAGTAATCCAGTGTTGCTCTGCACTTACAGCCACCACCCTATATTTAGCTAGAAAACTTCACAATGACATAACTCTGACAGGTGAAAATGTCACTTTAAAGTGATGTTTTCGCCCATCAGAGTTAATATTTTTGACACATCTACATCACTCAAGTACTCTCCGGGCATCCAGGAATATGTCAGGTGAAAGTATAACGCTAGGAAGACGTAGGGAAGAAACTGAGAACTTATTCAGCAAGAGCACTGACAGCATACATCCTCCCCTGACAAGAGTTTGGTGAGCACTGGTGAGCACAACAGTCACAGTGAGTCTGGGAGTGTCCAGGGTGCTGCCAGATGTACATTAACAGCCGGATTAACACAGCTGTTCGTCACCACGCAGCAAACTTAGAGCAGGGATGAACACATATCGGCTTTTTCTGTTCTTTTTCATTTTGACATTTTTTGGCCATTTTTGGACCCAAGCCCAAAATGTCCGGGACTTGGGCATCCAGGTCTTAAAGGGATTACTGTATTTATTTAAAATTATTATTATGTATTCCATGAAACATTAGATGACAATTCAATGGTGAAACACAAAATATTCTTTGTTGAGTCGCCTAGCTGTCCACACTGTTTTGTACCTCATCTGATGGGCAAGAATGCGTACCCCAAACGAGTGTTCACTCCAGCTAAGACTAAAACACATTAATCTAAGTCTAAAAAGTTTATAAATCAACCTAAACTCCAGCTAAGACTAAAAAACACATTAATTTAAGTCTAAAAAGTTTATAAATCAACATAACACAAGATGTAAGTCTAAAATATAATCAAAATTGGTAAAAAAAATAATAACAATAATCCATCCCAAAACCATGGGAAGGCCTACAATAGGTGGGGCTGGATGGTATTTCTACCCCATCACTATTCTGGGGTATCACATCTAGGGGTATCGTAAATTGGGGTATGCCTGTAAATATTCAGGTCTAAACTGGATATGTCTAATTTGGAGGGTAATGTCTAATTTGGAGGGTAATTTTTACACATTCACCTCAGCCAATCTTTTCATCCAACCTGAGTGTTTCCTGTTGTTTTTGGTGTTATTTGATCGATTTTGACCTTCATTTCTGTCGGTCGCTAATTTTTGCTGAATGCGACTAGCAACTTCCGGTAGAAACAAATGGCCAAAATCAATTCAAATCACACCAAAAACAACAGAAAACACTCAGATTGGATGCTTGTTACCACCTGAAATGTCCTATTTTTATGGCCAAAGGAAATTAACCTAACCTAACCTAGAAGCTTACCTTAATCAGTATCTTTGTCTTCATCAAGTCCCTAAACTCTTCTGTTGGACTGATGCAGGTAGAGGCAAACCGCAGCAAGCAAGAAGTGATGGATGAGTGTCGCTGGCCTTGAAGTTGTGGACGAAGAGATACAGCACCAGATACTGCTTGAAATACTCCCCCTTAATACCAAGCCTCCGAGTCCACTGTTTGATGTCCAACCACAAGCGTTCGATGTTGTGTGTGTGGATCCTGCTGTCTTCTGGATCCACAAAATTCTCCTTGTGGTTGATAATGAAGTGAGTGTAGTCCTCCTCACTCAGACTGGCATAAGCAGCCCACCCATTACTGTAGATGTGGCTGCCGTGACGGATGAACTTCTTTATAAGGGGTAGCAAACTATCAGTGCTCCTGTCCTGTCCCTCCTTGACCAACGGCACCAAAAACGACCGCTTGGACTCGCACTCCATTCCCCACAAAATCCACATTTGATTCAAGTTCCTTCCCCGGTTGTACTTGGAGCTAACGAAGAGGCTCTCGTCGATCTCGACCTCAATACTCTGGCCTCCTATCGGCTCCTGCTTGTCAAACCAGCTCTCCGTTACCTCACTGCAAAAGCTCCACCAGCCTACCGATGTCCGAGATGACCACCCAAGGTTCTTCAGCACAGAAGTGTGATTCCACTCCTTTGTCAGCCAGTGATTGATGAAGCACAGGATCTCCCAGGACTTCAGGTTCGTTTGGTCCAGGAAAGTTCCCCTGCTGTCTGCAACAGAAAAATTGCACTGCTTCCTGTGCTTCGTCTTGGCAATCTTCACTGACTGACGGCACACTCAAATTCTCTGGTCTGGATGACAGTGGCAAGGATCTTTGCAGTGAGGCCAGTCGACGGTAGTACGCCATGTCAACGCAGAAGATCAACGCTAGCCTCTTCTTGCTCCAGAAAATCCCTGAAGAAGAACCAACGCTTGAAAGATGACAGCAAACTAACTTTCAAATGTGAGCGGGTAAGCAGGGTTCGGTTACAGGATGAATTTCATTGGCTGACGCGACGCGCACTCATCTGTGATTGGCGGAAATTAATCACGTGCAAATCGTTTATTAGTTTCCGAGAGAAATGTCATACAAGAAAAGATTCTTAGAATGACCGAATCTTCTAGAAAATGTTAATGAAAAGTCAAAAAACGCATGAGGTGTACGTGTAAAGTTTGACAAGAATTTGGGACATGCAGAGACTGGTTACTGGTAAGTTAGGTTAGGTCTGGTTAGGTAGGGGTTTTGGTTGGATTAATAATGAAGCTTATTTTTTTTTCTGAAGGTTTTTAATGTGATTTATTTGATTCTGATTAACATTTCCATTGTAAATCCCTTGTATATGCGTTTTTCCCCCATACAAAAACCCCGGTTTTCCACAGGCCCCCCATTACTGATTCGGGGGGGGGGGCATAACTCAAAAACAAGTGATTTCCAACAGAAAAGGATACCAGATTCAAACAATACACTAAAAACCTTCAGAAAATATAATTTTAAACTTCTTGGGGAGTTAGGTGCATTTCTGAAAATTTACCGGTATCTGTATGGAACAAATATTTAGCTGAAGCCCCACCTGGAATTTAAGTCCCTGAAGTGTTTTTATATCATCATTTACTAACCTTCCTTCTAATATGCTACCACTGTAAACTAACCCCTTCCTCCAGGTCATTTCTAACTGGAGTGTCACAGAATAAGGAAAGAGAGAGATATGAAAACATATTCAAATACTTGTTGCTATAAAACATCATCTTTGTTTGGAACACAAAACCCAATGACTCAGAGGTCTCCATTTTTTAAAGTTAGGAAAGAGTCAAAGCTTTGGTCACTATGAACCTAGTTTACCCCATTTTTAAGTATGCCTCTCAGTCTAACCAATGACTCTGTACATTACTACTTGGCTCCAAAAGGTCTCATCCTTCCAGTTTATAATAATTCTGCCCCAAAATATGAAAGTGTGTGTTAGAGTAGTGTCGTACATTAACTAAGCTAAAAGTACATTGAATGAAATATATGGTACCTATGTTAGGTTTATTGGTCACTAAAAATAAATGTCATGCGTGGCAAAACATTAGAATCAAATGAAATATAATTCCATTACTTGGCATTACCTCTCCATTACTTACCTTTTTGGTAAATACTGCAATATGAGGCTGTTTGTGACTGTGAGGAATATGGGATGTAGGATGTGCCAGCCTGACACGATCACAGTGATGCCCAGACCTACACATGTCCCTACCCACTTCCGTGCCTCAGGGCTATCAAGTTTTCTATACACATGTCCAAACCCAATGGAAGCAGTTAATAAGGTGAGGTAAATGATATCGTCAAACTTCATACTGTTCTCCAGCAGCCGCCACCCTGCTCCACAGCCTTCACTACAGCACACACCTCCACTACAGCACACACCCTCAACACTGATTAGCGATTGACCGACTCAGCGTTGCCGTTTCCTTTAGCCAAATCTACGTTCACTAATATCGCTAAAGTAGCCACAAAAATCACTTTAATATTGCTAAGTTCAAAAATCTTGAAAACACCCAGAAAAGCTACTAAAATCTATCGAATACTGCCAGTATTATGGAAAAAAAAAAAAAACTCTATAATAACGCTAGAATTCGCTAGACAGAAATTGTGGTCGCTAAATGGAAGCACCTAACTTAGTAGAGCCTCCGATAACAGCTCGCATGATAAATAGATCATTGCCATGTCTTATCATTCTCAAATTTCTTCACCAGCCACTGAAACAGTCGTACCACACATTCTTAACAAAATGGGCAATGACAACTATCCTTCCTCGTGTGGGTTTACGGGATGCAGCCAAACCTATGGTCCAATGCTCTTCCAATGCAGATTGACCTGGGTCTCACGTTATATGCGGAAAAGCTTTGATTGACGGATAAAGTCAGACCACTGAGCTCTATAGTATGGAGAGGCTTTCTCATTGGGAGCACCGCTTAACTTACGTAGCCGCCGCTAGGGCAGCGCTGGTGTAGCGGCAGCCATGTTACACCACGCCTGATGCCCGCTTTTTCGCACTGAGCTGCTCTGTGGGGTTTTGAAAGCAGCTGATGATTCCGGAAAATATAGTGCCATGGTCCACTATGCAGCATACGGATACAAAAATGGGCACAGGAATTCATCGAAGAGAGATGGCGGTACATTTCTGTTGTGCGGCGTGTTTAAGGGCCGACTACTCGATAGTCCTCCAAACAGGGAGCTTAGAGCGGGGTCCTCTTTCTAGACCTAGCTGGGTATTATTAGGGTAACTAAGAGGAACAAGGCATAAAAACACTAGGCAACAAACCTTACACTTGTATTACTGTTATGCCACGTATTTGAGGGTCGACTTCTCGTCCCCTGTTCACGTAGGCGAAAGGTGAACTTATTACCTGTCACGTTTCTGAGGGGCGACTTCTCGTCCCATCAAATACGCAGACTAACAGCGGGTTCTTATTCAAGACTGGGTCGGCATTTCTAAGGAAAGGACTGGGCGCAAAAACAAGGCAGTGAACTGTTACACACACATATATATTACAAATATCTTCCCAGAGACAAATGTTACAACACTAGGTACAATAGATTCTGGGTTGGCCGGAGATGGGTTAGTACAAGGTTTTACTGAATTGCAATCTGTCTCTATACCGGCTTAGGGAAAGTATGGTAGAAATCACCCAGTATTTACGGTACTTCTATTACTCTTATACTTTGGACACAGAAATACACTTGTTACAATTTCCCAATATAGTATAGCACTGGACGCCACTGATACAAGGGTTCAATTACGTTAACACTCTGTCGATAGATACAAATCTGGTTGGCGTCTATCACGGAAGGAGCCGGCCGCGCTGTAGCGCACTGAGAGGGGGGACTGCGGTATTTTAGAGAAACACTCAGAGATGGCTAGACACACGATGACTAACGTACCTGTACACTGGGAAGGGGGAGGATTAATAAACAAGGGGCGGCACGATCACTTTGTGGGTGCCGTTTCCAAAGGACTCGGTGTGAGTAGCTTTACGAACACTGGCGTGCCTTTACACTGGGGAGGGAGAGAATTAATAAACAAGGGGATGGCACGATTGATACAATATAGTTTTCCGGTTTGGTCACTGTAGTGTTTCATTCACTGGAGGGGGGGAGTGAGTGACATTATACAAGAGGGGGTGCACGGGACTCCGTTTGTGATATACCATAGACCAGGATCACTAGTGGGCTCGTCCAATCTTATACTCTGGGCTTTTCTGGTCACTTAATCACGAGAACACACTGTAAGGAATCACACACGTTACACATACAATCGTATACATATATCTGGGTCTAAGAGGCGCACACTGGTAAAGTCTGTCTTCTTCACTATTACTGGTGGGCCGAAAGTTGATCCCTCCGTCAGGAGGGTGGACAGAGAGACATGCCTTCACAGGGCCACATGTAGGTGCGGGGCTAGGGATTCGGTCCGAAGAGAGCCAGGAGGCGGGCCTGACGCCGGGTCTGGGACGGGCCCGGAGAGGTCACACCAGCAGGTAAGTCACGCCCTGGTGTGCGGGATGGTTTCCGGGGTGTCTGAGGACCCAGGGTACTGGAACCCGGGGTGGCTGGACTGTGGCAACAGCTGGAGGGCGGCGGCGCCGTCAGGGCCGCCTCACGGGAACCTCGGGCTGGGGGAGGGATCGACAGGGCCCAACGTCGGCTGCTACGTCTGCTGGAGCTCCGCCTCGGCTGCTGCTCACACTGGCGGAGCTGAAGGGAACTAAGGTCTCGGGTGAGGCCTTGCCAAGGTTTCAGGAAGGGGTCCTCCCCAGTCGCTCCCTCTGCAAGGGAGGGGGTGCGTCCCTCCCGGCCACAGGAAACCGGGTGGGCCAGGCAAGGGACTTCCCTGTCGAGAGATATCCTGGGAACAGAGAGTGGGGAGTGGACTGTGGCCAACTCTACCTCCCCCATATGGCTAGTGGCCGGCACAGCGGTTCCTCTGCTCCGTTGGAACTCAAGGCTAGCGCAAGACACAGCTCGCTCTATCCTGTCTCTGTAAGGGGAGTGAGAATCTCCCGTAGGAGATGGGCGGACTATGGCCTGCTCTGCCTCTGGCTCGACGCGGCTAGTGGCCAATGTCGTGGTCCTACAGAGGACTATAACTCTGGTACAGCAAGTGGCCCATACCGTAGAGCAGGGAGCACTAGTAGCAGAGGAACGGACAATGGCTGGTCCTGCCTCGTACCCAGCATAGCTTGTGGCTGGTGCTGTGGTGGTACTCTGGGGGGAACGACTACAGGTAATGGACGACTGATGGCCTGTCCTGCCCGACTGACACGGCTTGTGGCCAGTGCTGCGGCCCTGCAGAGGGGATGCAACTGGGGAACGGACTGTGGCTGGTTCTGCCCCTTTCCTGGTATGGACTATGGCCGATACTGCAGCATTGCATGGAGTTGTAGAAACAACTCCACCCCTTACCTGGTGAGTAGATTTCTGGCCGGAGACTAGGCATCGACGATTGCTACCTTCCCGAGACTTCAGTTGGGAGTAAGAAGGGCGTTGGGGAGGGATACAGGTGTGCTGTTCCTGTCCCGGGCCACTCAGAATCAGCGGCAGACCCCCAGTGGTCCTTGGGGGGCTGGGGGTGCTGATGTTGTCTGCACTGGCATCCAAGTGGTGTGCAGCCCTTACCTCTAATTCCTGTATTTCAATTACCTTAATTCTTAGACAGACACAATACATACAGTGGCACACTTTATACAAGAAATAAGTTAATACAATGGGCAGGGCCAGAGGATTCTGGGGCAGGTAAACTAGCCAGTGTTGCTTCTGGGGAGAGCCTGGTTGTAGGAGGGTGGCCCAGGGCAGTGGCCTTTGTCGGGAGTGGGACCAGCTGCCGTCAGGGTGTCTGGGGCCTCCGTCAGGAGGCCGGGCAGTTACTGGGTTGTCCAGGGGCCTTTGTCAGGAGGCTGGCTACTGCTAGGTCATCTGGAGGCCTTCGTCAGGAGGCCAGTCACTGCTGCGTTGTCTGGGGACCTTCATCAGGAGGCCGGTTACTGCTGGGTCGTCCGGGAGGGGTCTGTGGGGTGGTGTGGTACGGGCACCCGGCACTTGAGAGCCCAAGGGTTGGGCCTAAGGGCTGGGCCTGAACAGTGAAAATAGGCGCACCTGTCGGTGCCCACTCTGCTGGGCAGCATCGTCAGGAGGGGAAGAGGAGGTCACGCCCCCGGGTCCTGGGGATGTCTCAGCTGGTCTGGGGGCTGCAGTCTCTCCTTGGCTGGCTCTCCCTCAGGGGTGTACTGTGGCACTCCATCCTCGAAGAGTCCATTAGGGTAAGGGGCTGCCGGGGGCCCAGTTGTAGGGCGTGGACCCCAGGTCTCAGGGGGCCTCTCCAAACCTTCCCCAGCTGCTGCTCCTTCGGGAGAGTGTTCCTGTGCAGGGAAGGGGCAAGGAAACCTGAGCAGCCACAACTGGAGTTGGGTGAGTCGGGGGGAAATCCTCAGGAGGGGAAGGCACTAGGGCAGGGGGAGAGGGGCGGCACGTAGCCGCTCCCTCCCCGGTGCTTCTGGTGGCCGTCGCTGGGTCCCCTAGGGTGTGGAGAGCGGAGCGGCTG
>JAGKTI010016014.1:0-19839 GCA_018397915.1 Birgus latro
GAGTTAACACACAAAATATAAGCATATCTTTCCCATGTGTCTTGATTTGCCAGTGCAAATGGAAAAATTTTATCAGCCTGATGGAATTGTGTTCATTATTAGGATAGAACAGCTTCTTTCCAACTTGAAACTGCTTCAGGTCCAAGTCAGGCCAAAATTGCTATTCCCAGTCTTCTCATTAAACATAGTTTCAGAATGGTATGTTTGTCAGTCTTAGCATTAGGCACTCTGCTGCTGATAGGGCAGTAAAGGATTAGATGCTGGTTGGATGTATGAATGGATGGTATTTTTGTGTTTAGTACCTGGCAGTCCTTGGTGTACATAAGGGATGTGTTCCAAAATATCACAACTTTTTGCAAACACTTATTACTGTAAATCTGGGGAAATGGCAGATCAGCTGTAAAAGTACCAATGAAACTTTGACATATGATTTTTCTGCAATTTACTAAGGAATTAATAGCAAAATACCATCCATCCATTCCTCATCCAATCCCTTGTTGCCCCATAAGGAGTGTAGGAGCCCAGGGCTAGGCAAGTGGGTCCTGACATTTAAGATGAGAGTGACCAGTCTCCTTAATCCCAGAGTGACATTACGTGAACAGTAAACCCCAACTACCCCTCAGATGTGAACCTGCACCGGCTCGATGTGACTGGAGTGCCTTAATTAGCAAAATACAATATAAAATAATAATGAAAATGAGATCTGGTTATACCTTTCGTACCTTCTGCTGTACTATGTTTATGCTGTAAATTGAGCAAGACAAACGTGTGCTATCAGGTGAACCTGCTTGACTTTTGCCAAATGGAAAGCAGACATAAAGTTAAGTGATGATGATGACTAGTGGGTAAGCCTATTGGCATATCCAGTACCAAATACTTGCCATGATAGTTGGTAGGTTGACTTCATCACTTGTCATGATAGTATGATAGTTGGTAGGTTCTGTCTGGCAGGTAGTGTGAAGTGCATCCACAAAGAAAAATCTGTCTATCTATCTATTGCCAGACATCTCAATCCCATAAGGGATGGCCACAAACAAATCACCTCCATGTTGCTCTGTCCCCCGCCATTTCACTGCCCTGCTCCCAGCTCACACCCTCTCTCATATACCTCTCCACTCCATCCCTCCATCTCATCCTTGGCCTCCCCCCTCCCTCTCCCTCCATCCACCTCACTCA
Organism: Birgus latro; assembly: GCA_018397915.1. Classification (NCBI taxonomy): domain Eukaryota; kingdom Metazoa; phylum Arthropoda; class Malacostraca; order Decapoda; family Coenobitidae; genus Birgus; species Birgus latro. The sequence continues at coordinate 1,177 of JAGKTI010016014.1, forward strand.
CATACACTCTCCATCCTCTCCACATGGCCAAACCACCTTAATGTGTTTCCCCTAACGCTTCCTATCACATCCACACCACAACATTCCTTCACTTCCTCATTTGTCAGTCTGTCTCTCCAAGTGATTCCACATGCTCCTCTCACATAACTCATTTTCACTGCTCTCACTCTTGTCTTCTGTCCCTCCAACAAGGTCCAAAGCTTCACTTCCACACAGAGTTGATATCACAATTCTGTCATGTAGTAGCCTTTTCACTTTCATGCTCACTTCCCTGTTTCTTATCACTGCTTTCAAGGAACAAGCAACCTTTCTTCCCTGCTGCACCCTTTCAAGCACTTCACCCTCTAAACTTCCATCCTTACTCATCACACTACCCAAATACTTAAATGCACTCACATTCTCCATATCATCCCCATCCAATCTCACTGTACATTCACTGACTTGACTTCTCTCAAAGACCATTACTTTACTCTTCCGTACATTCACCTTTAGACTCAGTTTCTTAGACACTTTCCCAAACTCATCTACCAAGCTTTGCAGCTCCCCTTCATCTTCACTTAACAACAAGTATTGTCTGCAAACAACAGCACAGGGAGTTTCCAAACACTGCCCTCTCTCACTTGGGCTGCTCCAACATCCACTGCCCTACCCTGTATCTCTTTTATAACCCCGTCCATATACAGATTGAACATCCGTGGAAACATGACACTTCCTTGTTTCAGTCCAGCCTTAAAATAGAAAAATTCACTCATTTCACCATCCACACGCATTGCAGCCTTAGCACCCTCGCACCCTCATACATACCCTTCACGGCCTTCAGCAGCTTCCCATCTACTCCATATATTCTTCATACTTTCCACAATCCTTGTCTATCCACCCTGTCATATGCTTTCTCAAAATCCATGAAGGCTGCATACAACTACTTTCCCTTCTTTAGAAACTTTTCCACTAAAGATCTAAGAATGAATATCTGATTTACACAACCTCTTCCCTTCCTAAAACCTCCCTGTTCTTATCCAACTAATTCCTCTGTTATTTCCCTAACTCTCTTAATAAGTATCCTATCATATACTTCTTCTGTTACACCAAGGAGGCAAATGCCTCTGTGATTACCACACACTTCTTTTTCCCCTTTTCCTTTGTACAGGGGAATAATTATACCAGACTTCCAGTCTTCCGGGACTCTACCTTCCTCCGAGGCCAATCTGCACATCTTCCATATCCATTCTATTACTGTCTCTCCCCCATGCCATTTCACCACATGCTCCATCATTTCCTGGGGCTTACCCCATTTTACCTTTTTTCATTGCTTCCACAACTTCTATCCTACTGATTTCTTCCTCTCTTCTCACATCCCTCCTCCTCACAGCCATTCCCGAGCCACTTATACTTGCAGTACTTCCATTCTCCATGTTCAACAATTCCTTAAAGTGTTCTCTCCATCTGCTGATTTTTTTTCCCTTCTCCATCACTAATCTACCATTTTTATTTTTCACTCCCCAGCTAACTTCTTTGGCACCCTGTCTAACTCTTTTTAACTCTTTCCAGAACATTTTCTTACATTCCCTCCACTTTACACTCAAATTCCTTACGAAAAACAAAATATGCAGATAATTACTCCTGTAAGTTGGAGTGAGGATTCTGGGGGCTTTAATGGTGAGTCAATGAATGTCTGGCCCATTTCACTGGGGATGCTGTTGATAGTTCTTCCTTTTCATTGTTTTTCCCTACTTTCTCAACCCTATCTCTTCCTACCCTTGGGCAAAAAAAAGAGGTCAGTGATTATGTCTGTTTGAGCTTTCTCTTTCCCAGTTCGGTGAATGTTGCCCATCAGATGGTGGGGGGAGGGGAAAGAGAGTAATGATGATGATGATGATGATGATGGTGGTGGTGGTGATGTTAATGAGTGAAACGTATGTTGATATGGTGTAATTTCCTGTCATAGAGACTCACTGTTGGCATCACTGGTGGATGGAGTGCGTGCATCTGGCAACCTGGATGTACATGTTCGCATGACACCAACATCCCGGGGCAAGCGGTTGGGTCCTCTGGAAGTGCCTGTAGATGAAGAGGTGGAGTCCATGCATCTTAAATTCCTCCAGCAGCCTCCACCTGGATGGACTTTTGCCGAGGCCATTGAACGCTTTAACTCCAATGTTTCCTACTCTGGTCTCCTTCATGCGGTCACAGCTGAGGTAGGAGAGGAGCCATGGGTATTAGCTTCCATCTTTTGTCGGAACTTCATTTCATCTTTTATTTTTGGTGATTTTGACATTTGTTTGGCTTTTTTTTTTTCATAGTTAATGGCATTTTTCTTGCATTCTTGCTACCTCTGTGTGATTTCAATCAGCCTAGAGGATATATTGTATAGTAAAATTATTAGTGAAGGCTGCAGCTGACTGCTCCATTTTGAAAACTCTTTACTTTGGGAAGTATAATGATCTGGAGATGGCAAAAAAAAAAAAAAAAAAAAATAATTAATCCTTTGATTGAAGGGGTAAAGGGTAATTTTTCTTTTTTTAAGGACAAAGAGACAGAATGGAGCCCATATATTCCTATATATTGTAACAGGAAGAAGCAAGGGCTGGAAACCTCTCTTTTTTCCAATTTTCATGGGCATAGCTGCCCAGCCACTCAGTATTCACACCTTCACTGCCTTTTTGAAGGTTTTATTTTTTTTATTTTTTAAGATTATTCACCAATTAGGGGAACTTTTTTATCTGGAATATTTAGATATAGCCTTCATTAAATCCTTCACTACATATCTTCCTGAAGCTGAATGTGTGTGAGAATACTAAGAGTAAAATTAAAAAAAAAAAAAAAGTTGGACTGAAGAGGTAAAGAGTACAGAAGGGAGGGGGATGTGCCTGGACCTTCCATTCCTCCCTAGTGTATGTCCCCTGCAAGATAAAAGAGCAGTTCTGTGAATATCCACATACCAAGTAAGTTGCAGAAAGTGGGTTGGCATAATGGAGAGGGAGAGGATGACAGTACCCATCTATCTTAACTTGGTGGAAATTTTCATTCTTTACAGCTTATTTCCTGTAGCCCAGTGGGAAAATTAGACAAGAATATAGCTCTGTATTCATTCTGTAGCATGTCTTTGTGACTAGCACCATATCCTAGCAACAGTCCCTGAAGATGGAAAAAGAAGCAGTTTCAGGCCAACTGAAAGTGGACAGAGCATAGGTGAGTGTTTGTAAATTAGGTGTTTGGGGGTTGGGAGGAGGAGAAGAGAGTAGAGGGACAAGGTGTGAGAGTATATATTGGAAGTTGGTGTGTCATGGGAAGAGGGATTTGTTCCAAGTAGAGACAGACATACTTGGAGGGCCTTCTAATCAGGCTACATGCTGTACAGTACAGTACTTTGATTTTTCATTGAATGCCATTCTTATAAAGATTAGGAAACTACAGTGAGAAGACACAGCCCTTCTCACTTTTGCCTTCTCTTCAGAACATCTGCTGCCTCCTTTCACTTATACATAGGCACACCCTTGTATGAAGATGGCCTTTGCGACCTCCATTAGCCTCCTACTGACAATATATTCCCCTTTACTGCTGTAATTGCTTTCTTATGTCAAAGTAAATATTTTATCTAAGCAACTTCTTCCAATTCAGAACCTTTTCCAGCCTTCACAAATGCTTCTTTGTCATCCTCTGCATGATTTAAGATTGAATAGCATCAACCCTTATGCTGATGTAGACATAATATATTTTATTTATTTTGCATAGATTCATTTAGGCATGAAAGGAGGTTAGAGTGTTAAGACAAGATAGAGTTTTTGGAAAGGAGTTCAAGGTTTAGTGAGATGGCATTGGTAGCACAGGGGCAGAATTTATGGATTGAAGAGTGTTAGGGGAAAAGAATAAAGTAGGTACTGTACATTAGAGGTCAAAAGAATATTTTGGTCAGTTATTATTTATAATAACCATTTCTTCTATGGATGCTTGAAGGTATTTTTTTCAGGCAGTCTTGTAGCATTAATGCAGCTGGGTGGCCCCACTGCCTGTTGTAGAAATGTACCTCAGGTCCCTCCATATCCTCTGAAGGAAGAATAGTGTACTGCAGGAAATGGGCAATTTCAGCTTGTAGTCCACTCAGTCCATATTCAGTTGAACTTGGGATCACAACAGTAGCAGCAGTTCAGGCTGCTATAAGATGATTTTAAGTGAAAGAAATTTTACTAATCAGAGGATTCAAAATTGTATTGAGTAATCTTTGGAATGCTTGAATTTTCCTCACCTGAGTAAAACAGTCAAAACTTAGCCAGAATAAGATACCCAAGTGCATCTATAGGGTTAGCAAATGGAATGGCAATAAGTGTAGATGGAAAATTAACATATATCCAGAAATAATGAATGAAAATTATACTTGCAGAGCATTAGGTGAATATGGCTGGATTTTAGAATACAATAAGAAATTTGGTGCCAGAGTGAGTGAGTGGCAGAAGTAAAGAATGTTATGAAGAGATTAAAAAATAACATTACACCAGTCCTGAATGGGAAAGTCCCAGCTTGCATTCATTATGGATAGTAGATATTAATGCTAAAGTAGTGACATGTGAAAATGTGTGTAACTTGTAGGAGGACTGCTGGGCCAAGTGTGAATGGTGTTAAGTGTATACCCAGTCTGACATTTACAAAAAACAGTGTGAAATGAGACAGCCAGCACGTGAGTCCTCCCCCTCCTGCTTTGGCAGGTTTCCTTGGGTGACAATAATGGCAAACCAAGGAAGTGAAAAGTAAGCTTTTTTCAGTGGCAGAATTTTATCCTCCTCCAAGGTTGTGGATGCACCTAAGCAACTTTTTCTCTCAAAGAGTAATTTTGTTTTACTCATCCCTCACAGTGCACTCCTTTCAGGAGCTCAGAAATTTATGACTTCAAAATTGCCAGTTCATTTAACATACAGCAGGTGGTGGTGTCAGCATAGCTTAGGTTTCAACTTACCTCTGCACATACATCATTAACAGCTACAATATTTTACATTTGGTTAAAATTGATGTGGACAGTTGACAGTTTTTTTTTTTTTTATGTTAATGCTATATCTTGACAATGCTACTCCTCACCCTGCCCTAGGGTGGGAAAAGAGGTCCAGATGATGATGATGATGATGATAACTACATTTTAATAGGTTTGGAAAACCTGAGTTTCTGGCTTTACAACACCTGTTGATTTTGCTCTGCCATAACATGTGTGAGAAAGCTGTTCATTGACCCCTGTGCTTGTTTTTGATGACATTACTACATTTTAATAGGTTTGGAAAACCTGAGTTTCTGGCTTCACAATGCCTGTTGATTTTGTGCTGCCATAAACTAAAGCTGCAAGTGGCCCTTGTTCTATGTCAGGGTGTGTTGCAGCATACTACAACTGTTTCCATTCATCTACTACATAAATTGAGGGAAACTGGAAAATTAACTTTGTAGATAGTAACTGAACTTTAATTGGCAAATTCTCAGTACATAATGACAAAGAACATTAAAAAAAGGCATCATATAGCAAGGACATACTTTACCACTTGGAAAATTACTCCCAGTTCCTCTGGTGGATGAATAACAAGTTGCCAGATACTGTTCTGTCACTTAGAAAATTCCCCCCAATCCCCATGCTGAATGAGTAATAGAATTTTGGTGTAGCGACGTCTGGGTGTACGACAACAGGGCCTGTTTGCGGAGAACAAGGAGCGTCTGATAACGGGGGGTGTTGGTGCGTTGGTGCTGCGTGAGGGGGACCAGGCCACACTGCCCGCAGAGGAGGTGGAGGCACAGTTCCATGCACTTCGCAGATTGGTGGCATCCAAGGCCGGTTTTGCCTGCCTTACTTCACTGCCAGGGTGAGTTGAATGGTGCATACAATAATTTCTAATTGTTTCATTTTCAAGTTGTTGATGAACTATTACCTGTTCCTCATTTATTGTTGCTCCTGATGCACTGGAAAGTTGTTTAAAGTGATGAATGAATGTTTGAATGCTTCTGCTGTTTAGTCATGAGCCACAAGCACATCCCACTAAAAGTTGTTTCATACAAAGTAGTACAGTAGTTTGGCTGCAGACACCATAAACTTTGAGTACAGATTGGTTTTACCATAACCTGTTCCTAGAAGTGTATATATCTATGTACAGTATTATCCAGTCCTCTGTTGCCCCATCAGGAGTGTAAGGACACAGGGCAAGGCTAAGCCAGACATTAAAGGCAAGAATGACCAGTTGCTTTCCCCTAAGCAGTGTTACAGCTTAATGAACCCAAACTACCCCTCATATACAATCCTTTATGGGTCTCTTACAGTTTGAGCACCTTAACTCGTTAGACGACTAAGCTTGGTTATACGGTTACCACACAGCATAACAACTGTTTCCGAGGCTGCAAAAAACCTTTGGCTTGTCAGTCATTGTAAAGCCACTTGACGGTAGCACTACGTCAACAGAGTGGATTCAAGTGATGTACAGTACAGTGACTTCCACCAAAAATATCAGACAGCATTTAGATGATGTTTTATTCCACACAATTGTAGTTTATTTTCTTGTCAGTAGGACTAGAGTCCACTCACTACAGTACCATACCATTGGTGGATACTCAGTGCTGTTATATGTTGTGCCTTAGCCAGTTCAGTTATAAGTTATGCAGGGCTGATTCTTTGTAAGTTTTTTTTTTTTTTTCTCAATGTGTCTAGCTCTGGGCATAGGCTTCACAGCCTGCTATCAAGGCCCAGCAGTCCTCTACCCATACACCTCTACATGTCACCACTTCAGTGCTAACACCCACCATCCATATTGAATACATGCTAGGGCTGTCTCATACAGGACTGGTGTATTGGTATTAGCAGGGGTATTTTTACATGTCGGCGGGTCTTCTGGTAGATCAGTAAAGTCTGATTTAATGAAATTCAAATCCTTAAACTGTTCCCTGCTACAGCAGGGATTTGAACCTGGGTCCGTTAGGACTGCAGGCCACCTCTCTACCGATTAAGCCACCCCCTCCTCTACCTGCCTTGAGTCATTTTTTAATTACCAATGTAAGTTGTACCCTTTAAGAGGCTTGCAACTTGGCCTGTGCCAACCTTAATTGTACCTCGTATTGGGTCTGCAGCTAGGCTAGGGTTAACAGCTAGCTCCTATGACTTACTCAGGTGAATAAAATAATGTTGTATTAGCTTGAATTGAATATGAGTTTTCATGACAATGAAAAACTATATAGTCACAGTATTGACTAAGGCTCCTATGACCTACTCTTTGCTGCATAAATTAATGTGGTGTTAGCTGCAAAAATATACTTATATTGTCCTACTATGGGAGGATTACTGATTTGAGATATTACACTGACTGTGCTGATCAGGGGTGTGTGATTGATTACTTTTACATTAAAAATCAGGACTAAGTAGCCTAGTGCTGAGCCCCTACACTGCTAATGAGGCAATAAAGGATTGGGTGATGAATAGGTAATGAAATGTAAATATGGTCACAGGTGTGGAAAGTATGCACTTGATCTAGAATTGCAGCAACTTTTCCTTGTGTTTTCACTGCAGATTTTGGGAAGAGGTTGGTGTGAAGGTCAAAGCACTCGAAAATAATAATGATTGACAAATGTATTTATGGTATTGTATGACTAGTGTAGGATTTATGCTCTTGATATGAAGGTACTGGATATTCTGACTGTAGATTATGAGAAATGGTTGGTATGAAGGTGGTGAAGGCACTACAGAGGAATGATAATAGAGTAACTGATGTAAATTGTAGTTGATATACTGTATAGTTCTAGAAATAGGTATCATGCACTTGATGTGAGCTTACAGCAGTTTTTTCCTGATATTTTCACTTCAGATTCTGGGAAAAGATTGGTGTGAAGGTAGTGAAAGCACTACAAAGGAATGATGGTGGAGAGACAGGTGTAATTTACTGTATATGGTTATTATGGTAAGAGTTATGCACTTGATCTGACTTTTAATGATGTTCTGACTGCAGATTCCGTGAGAAGGTTGGTGTAAAGGTGGTAAAAGCACTACAGAGGAATGACGATGGAGTGACCCATGCTGCACTAGACATGCTGTGTGCCCTCACCCAGCCCATGCATGACTTCCCAGATCTGAAGCAGGAGCAGCTCAACAAAGCTTCACTACTTGCATCTGCTAAGTTCCAGGAGAAGCTGCTGGAAACTTGGGTTTATCATGTGGTCAGTATGTGTTCTTAGAGAAAGTTAAATGTTAATTCACACCATTTATGCCATGATAATTTTTTGTACTCTCTTCAGTCACCTTTACATATACTGTACACAAAGGCATGGTCAGGGCTTTCTTGCACTTGCAGATACAGCTCCACTCATCCAAGCTTTCTGACGTACAGTATTTCCAGCATACGTTTCATTCCTCTCTCTCCATTACATTTTACATCTCTTCTTATAACTTAACACCTGCTGCTTTCATGTTCTTCAACCTCTTCACAGCATTCTTCATTTCTGCCAGTGTCTGATTCTCTGGCACCACATTCCATCTTTTTGCATTGGAAGATCCAGTAATAATTACCATTGCCAAGCATTTATCATTCCCATTCATCAGTCCTTTAAAATGTCCTGCTCCTTATTCCTGCCAGGTAATTTTGCTAATAATATGGAAATTTAATCCAGAGTTATTTTTGCTTTTTGACACATGAATGTTTAATGTAATAACACAACACCATTCTTTGATATTATGCAGAACAATGTGTTTAATATCTCTGCAACTTTTTACAGACCCATGGAACAGGAGCACTTGTAGTATCAGCGATGTTGGATTTCTTGACATTTGCATTGTGTGCACCATACAGCGAGACGACAGATGGAGCACACTTTGATAGACTACTGGAGATGGTGGCTGACAATGGCAGATCCTTGTACAAACTTTTCCAACATCCGTCACTAGCTATTGTCAAGGTAAAGGTCATCCGTGGTCTCTCATAATCACATGGAGCATTACAAGTACTGTAATTCCATATGATACTTTGATAAATGGATTTAGTTTTAAATGTGCCTGAAAACATATACTTCTGGAGTTATTCATATATTTCCTCTGGATAATCCAAGTAGACAGTCCTCTTTGTTATTCTTGTTTTGTACTGGATTATTTGTTAGACTGAAAAATAATTTTTATCATCCACTCACTCAGTGTATGGCTGCTTTTGAGTGACTGCCCATTCCTCTCTACCTTCTTTCTTTCCTTCCTTCCTCATCTGTCTTTCTTTCCTTGATTCTTTCCTCTTCCTTCTTTCTGTGGGTGTCTCTTCACTGAGTGACAAGCCAAATGGTTTCCTGTATACCAGGAAACCATTTACTGATCTGGGTGGAACCAGATTATGGCTTCTGATGGTTTAGTGGGTATTTAAGGCACTCCAGTCAGATTCAGCCCATGCAGGTTTATATCCAAGGGGTGGTTGGGGTTTATTGCTCACATAATGCCACCCAGGGATGAGTGAGGCTGGTCTCTATCATCTTAAATGTCAGGACCAACTTGCTTAGCCCCGGGCTCCTACACTCCTCATGGGGCAACACAGGACTAGATGATGAGTGGATGAATGAATAAGGCTGCAACATGCTTGCATGTAACAGAATAGTTAATATTGTCATTGGTATCTGGCAAGTTAATGGTACTTGGGTTGTTAACATTTTCAACCTCTTGCAGTTTTCATAAGTAATTGTAGATGATAGTGAAATATTTAATGCCAGGAAAGTTGTATATGAGGGAGGGGGGGGGTGTGAGGGAGGAAAGTTGTATATGAAAGTGTATGAGGGAGGGAGGTGTGAGCTGGGAGCAGGGCAGTGAAATGGCAGGGGACAGGGCAACATGGAGGCAATTTGTTTGTGGTCACCCCTTACAGAATTAAGGCATCTGGCAATAGATGGATTGAAAGTTGTGTATAAGTAATTTAGATTTTAAACCCTTAAAAGTTTGGAAGTTTGTATACCCACATAATCAGATTGATACCTGGTGGCCTAGTGCATTAAGTTACTTCAGCCAGATATTGCCCATGAGGGTTTCCATCCTAGGAGTGGTTGGGTTTTGTTGCTCTTGTGATGCCACTCAGAAAGGCAGCTAGTCATCCTCACGAGTAGCCTAGCCTTGAGCCTCTGTGCTCCTAATGTGGCAGAAAATTGTTGGATTAGATAAATAAATAGACTTATCTCATGATAAAGTGGGTGAGAAGGCAGTACAGGAAAGAACTACAGTGTATTTATTTCTCTTATGTTTCAGGCTACACAGAACCCATATGTACAAAATGATAGAAACCTCTCCTGTATTTCTGTCCAGCCCATTTTTTCTGCTTGTCACTATGAATTGGTTTTATTGTACATAAACTCTGTTTGCAGAATGCAGGGTTGATATTGAAGGCTGTAATAGAAGAGGGTGAGAATGACATACCAATGAAGATGCAGCTGCTTGCATTGACTGAGGGTGCACTGCCTCGCCACCTCTTCACTGCTCTCTTTACCCAGACCACTGATGGCCGTCTCCTAACACATCGCCAGCTTTCACGTCACCTGGTATCCCTATGGGCTGCTGACAACCAACTCGCCATTGATCTGCTGTCCAGAACTGTGGTAAGAAGAGTATAATACTAGTATACCAAAAAAGTTATTTGCAGATGGTTGAATATGTTAGTTGGAGCCAGGATTCCTGGGCCTTGAAAGTCACGTGAATAAATTTTTGCCCCATTTCAGTGGGCATGCTGTTGAGAGTCTTTCCTCTTTCATGTCTTCTCCATGTTTGTTTTCTGGAACCTACCTCACCCTATTCTTAAGTTGGATGATAAAAGGTCAGGGTGAGATGATAATGTGTATCTTGATCATGAGACCAAACAGAGGACTGGGTATGAAGACTGCAAGATTTTATTATGGTGTGTTAGTGCCCACTTTCAAACTGTGTATGGGTGTGAGGCTTTGGTATGGAATGAGAATTAGTACTGTTACTGATACGATACACAAAACCGATATGTTGCCAGTACAGTATGACCTCACTACAACGGACTTCAGTATGCCGGAAGTCGCTTTTTCCGGAGTCAGGGAGCTGACAGGAATTATTTCTTATATATCAGAAAAACTCCGAAAAAGCTAGAAGCGGTCTGGACTGCCTAACCTCACGGCGGGGTGGCCATATTGTCGGCGCGGTTTGTGTGTTCGTGCGTTGGTTGGTGGTGGGCTGGCAGCATAGATATTGTTCTAAGTGTACATACAGTACAGTGTTTGAAGTGTTTATAATTAAGTTATACCCATAATGTTCTTTCTAAATTCTAAAAAATTAGAAAAGGGGTCTGCATTAGTATTAAGACATCAGCTTTAATCACACGGCGAGCGGTGTGTGTTCTCCTGCTTTTGTTCGTGGTGAGCTGGCGACGTAACTATTTTTCCTCCACATCATTTCCCCCACGTCATTTTTCCTAAGTCCCTGATATACTGCTCGATGGTGATGAGTGATAAGTGAAATATACAGACAGAGTGATCGTATTTGTTTGTAAGATTGTAAAAATTAAGGTGTATAAAGTGTATAGTACAGTATTTGAAAAATGCTTAAAATTAAATACACCACACGGTACATACAGTTCAGTATTTGAAGTGTTTATAATTAAGTTATACCCATAATGTTCTTTCTAAATGCTAAAAAATTAGAAAAGGGGTCTGCATTAATATTAAGACATCAACTTTAATCACATGGCGTGCGATTCGTGGTGAGCTGGCGACGTAACTATTTTTCCTCCACATCATTTCCCCCCCAACATCATTTTCCCTAAGTCCCTTGATATACTGCTCGACGGTGACGAGTGATAAGTGAAATATACAGACGGAGTGATTGTACTGTATTTGTAAGATTGTAAAAATTAAGGTGTATAATGTGTACAGTATAGTATTTGAAAAATGCTTAAAATTATACACACTTGGTATGGGCTACAGCTCCAATTCCCATCCACAATTCAGCTCTTCTCAGTGAAGACAATTGGGACAATGATTCACTGTTCCTTGATGATGACCCTGAAGTTAATGGGAAATGATTGTGAAGGGATTGCTCTGAAGGATCCTTCATCAGGTGCCGAATGATAACACCAGGCAAGATGGGGGGAAGAGGGAGCCAAGCGAGTCTACTGTCTGAATGGTTATGTAAGAAAACTTTTTTTTTTTAAATTACTTATGAGTTTTATTGTGTCCAAGCCTTGCTTAAATTTTACTGTGTCATGCAATAAATTATTTATTGTGGAATTTGAGAAAAAAAATAAAGAGGCAAATGAGATATTACCACGAGTGAAAATGAACTGGTGGAGGTGAAGCAAGATGGTGGCCATGATGCTTTTAATAAGCGAAAATATCTCATTTTGTGTGTTATATATGGCCATTATTGAGTCTAAACCTTGCTAAAACTATACTGTGTAATGCATCTAATTATTTTTAGTGGAATTTTAGAAAAGTTAAGGATCAAAAGGGATAGAAGGAACTGGTGGGGTGATGCAAGAAGGTGGCTATGACACTTCATGTATGAAAAATGTCTTCCTGTGTTTTGTTACAGTGGCCTTTATAGAGTATAAACCTTACAAGAACTGTACTGTGATATGGAGTAAATTATTTATAGTGGCCTTTGAGAAAAGTTAAGAGGCAAATGGGTTAATGCCTCAATTTAGAAGGAAATGGTGGAATGAAATAGGATTGTGGCCATGACTCTTTTCATGTATGAAAATATCTTAGCAGGGGGAAATCCCTATGTCGCTTTTTTCGGAATATCACATTTTTTGGAATGACTTTGGCCCCAATTAGTCCATTCTAGTGAGGTTTTACTGTATTTGCTTTTTTTTTTTTTCCGATACTGAACCGATACTGATATTTACTGTCGATATGTGGATATTGGATATGGACAGAAGCAACATTAAAATGACTTTTATTAAAGATTTCGGTATTGTTTCACCTGTTCCTGGGTGGAAGATTTTTGTTACCTTGACATGTTTTGCAGCTTAATAGTATTATTCAGAATCATTAAAGGTTCATGATAATAAGTGGGTGTGTGGGAAAGGAGAAAAAAAGAAAGAGAGAAAAGAATTGAAGGCCATAAGCAGTAAGTGAGTTATACTGTTTCCTGGTTGTGTGTAAGTGTGATGGCCTTTTGGGTTTATGTATGTAAATAGTGTACATACACTGTCAAAAAGCTAAAAGCTTGCACCCATTAGTTATTACAGTAAAAGTCCATTAATTTGAATGCTGAGAATCCAAAAATCCTGATAATCCAAATTTTTGAAGAAGGCTGAAAAAAACACCAAAAGTAAAAAAATCAAAATAAAAAAATTCAAACTGGGTGCCAAATGCCTGGAGGTGTGGTCATGGATCAGGTAATGCATGAATTGGCAACTCCTCGTAAACAACCGACCACTTCTGGATCTGTACCTTAAGTTTAAGGAATTTTCCACATGATACATATTAAGTTTTTGTGCTTTTACAATATGTGCATATTATTATTAACCCTGGACTTAATCAGTTTAATTGGATTTACCTGCCTACAACTGCTGTTTTCAACACTACACATTACTGGTGAGTTAAACAACCCATAACATCTCTTAATTTACTAATTACATTTTGTGTCTTCAGTAACATATTATTAAGTAAAAAACTTGTGTAGTATGTAATGTTAATGTGTGTCATATTGTATTATGAATGAATGAAAAGTGATCCATTTGGTAAAATTTCAGTTTAAACATGAAATTAAGTGTCTCAGGGGTCCCACCCAAAAATCTGAAAAATCTGATAATCCGAATGATTCTTGGTCCACTGCCATTCAGATTAATGGACTTTTACTGTATGTTCTTTATTTAGTCTTAATGTTTAGTCACCCTTCTCACTGTAGTCTAAATAAAGTAATTTACTGTATATAAGAAAGATGGCATTAGATGGGGGCAATAAGAGGACAGTAACTCTGAGATTAGCGGATGAACGACATTTGGCAACTTCATTTATGGTCAGTTTATAGAGTGAAACAGTCATTTAGTTAATGGAAAAACATTATTTATAGAGGTGGCCTATGCCTCTTTATATGCTATATGTACCAGTATAATGTTTGCAGTATAATGCTCTCTCCCTCTCTCTCGTCCGTGCTTGTGTGTGTGTGTGTATGTGTCCTTAACTAGTTGTGGTATACAGGAAATGAGCTATGCTCTTGGGGTCCTGTCTCCTTATCTCAACCAGTTAAACTTAGCTTTAAACCCATTTAGATTTTAGGACTGGACGATATCTTTGTCCTGGCTATTCTGCAGACCAGTGCAACTGTGTGGAAAACTGTATTCTTGATATCCGTCAGGCAACTTGTCATTTTCAATTTCTTCACATGTCCTCTTGTTGCTTCCCCTTCCCAAACAAACAGGTCTTCTTTGTCAGTTTGTCTACTCCCATCATGGCCCTGAACACTGCACTCATGTTGCCCCCCGCTCTTCTTTCTTCAAAGGAAGGCAGACCCAGCTTTTCTCATGTTTCCTTATATGATAGTTCTGCTAGGCTAGGGACCATCTTAATTCCTTCACTTTGTATTCTCTCGATCTTGTTTATATCTTTCTTTTTATATGGGGACCACACCATTTCTGCACATTCCAACGTGGGACGGATCATAGTCACTGTCAGTTTTTTCATCTTCTCCTCATCCACGTATTGAAATGCCAGTCTTATGTTTGTCAAGAGCTTAAATGTCTCTCTGACAATCTTGTTAATGTGTTTTTCGGGTGACAAATGATCCGTGACCAACATTCCCAGATTCTTCTCTTCTCTCGCTTTTGTGATTGATTCCTTTCCCATTGAGTAATTCAGTGATGACCTCTTTGAACCTTTACCCAGTTCCAATATTTAGCATTTTTTTTTGCATTGAATTTCATTCCCATACCCAGCACCAGCAGTAAATCCTGTCCAGATCTTCCTGCAGCATTTTACAATCCTCTTCAACGTTTGTTCTCGTCATGATCTTTGCATCATCTGCAAACAGACTTGCATATCTGTTCATTCTGTCCGCCATGTCATTTACATAAATCAGGAACATTACGGGTGCCAGCACTGAGCTCAGCGGGACTCCTCTTGTTACTTCCCTCCACCCAGACATCTTGTCCTTTATTACTGTCCTCATCAATCGGTCTCTCATGAAGTGTCTCATCCACTCCAGGAGGTTCCCCTTCAGTCCTATGTGCTCCAATTTCCACATTAGTCACTTTTGGGGTACCTTGTCAAAGGCTTTCTCCAGATCAAAGTACAGTATTCCCTCATTTATCCGGACATAATAGAGCCAAAGGGATGTCCAGATAGTGGCAACATGTGGATAATGTACACTATTACCCTACCATACCCAGACCCTACCTATATCCAACCTCCAGCATATACCTGACCTATTTTAACAGTACTTATGCTTAATTTGGCAGTGTTTCCAGTCATTCAGGCATTGTTAGACATCAAAACACACAAAGGAATATCTGGAGTAATGCTAAACACCAAGAAAACCATGCAGAAAAAACACCAAAAACCAAAAAATACCCTACCTAAACACTTCCCAATATACAATACCCCTCCTTATTTTGGCACTGTTTTCTGGTCATTCTCCCATATTTTGACATCAAAACATACATAGGATTATCCAAAATAATTTTCAACACCAAGAAAACCATGGAAAAACAAAACAAAACACCATACATATACACTGCTGTATGTCTATACCCCTCCTAATTTTGGCACTGTTTTACAGGTCAGTCTGCCATATGTAGACATCAAAACACACATACAAATATGCAAAGTAATGCTAAACAAGAAAACCATGATAACACTGGAAACCAAAAAACACCCTACCTATACACCACTGTATGTACAGTACCCCTCCTAATTTTGGCACTGTTTTCAGGTCAGTCTGTCATTTTTAGACATCAAAACACACGTAGGAATATCTAGAGTAATGCTAAACACCAAGAAAACAATGAAAAAAAAAACGTATTGAAAACCAGAAAACACCTGACCTATACTCAACTGTATGTACAGTACCCCTCCTAATTTTGGCACTGTTTCCAGGCCAGTCTGCCATATTTAGACATTAAAACACACATAGGATTTTCCATGTTAATGCTAAACATTAAGAAAGCTTGCATAAACAACAAAAATTCACAAAAAAACTGACAACAGTTTGAAAATCTGTTGTCTGTGACAAGTAATTGCTCTTGGGGCTCAAAAAAAAAAAAAAAAAAATCCACGGCCAAAAATGCCACCGGAAATTGGTTACACAGTATTGGTATAAATGGTATGCCATCATCTTCACTAGTGTAAAAGTACAGAAATATAGCAAGAATAAAGTGTTCAGGAGTAAAACTTACCTTCATATAAATTCCCACCATCCTAGTGCAAAATTTTGCCGGGACCTTCCAAAAGTTAAGCATATATCTAGATGCAGAATTTCATGAGCTTTCCCTTGGTCTCTTCGGAATTTTGATATGACCAATAGTAGTCAAATAAATTGCAAAAACTAAACTTTGAAAACTCACGAGTCAGTGTTATCACCACAGATGAGGGTATGGACTGACGGAGTGAGGGGGGAGCCGGGAGGGTATGGAGGAGGGATGTGGGGCAGGAGAAGTGAGGCTGTGGATGAGATTCTCCCTCTTCTGTCAACAGGCGGACGGGCACTTTTACCGTACATTTCCTCATTGCTTGCAATCTGTTAGACACTGGGTGGCCATGCGGAAACACAACTCACCGTGACCGTGGGACTTTTGACTTTCGATATAGAGGCAGACGGCCACTGTCGCTGAACATGTACTCGCGGCTTGTGGTCTGTGTTCGATGGAGGTGGCGGTTGGGAAAGACAGCCCCCTTGACTGCGGGATATTGGACATTCGGTGGGGAATGCATATGGACGTTTTGACACCGCTTGCGGGTTACAGTCATGTTACTGTACCTGGGTGCTGGAGGTTCACTGGAAGTGATAGGACAACCATGTGACTTTGACCATTCAGTACAGGGCTGGACAGACATTTTACTTCTGGTTGTGGGTTACGGACTACTTCCCACTCACGGCTCAAGCCTAGTGGCCACGATACAGAATGTTTGGACTTCACATCCAGGTAATAGGAAGTAAATTAGGATAATGGTGTAATAGAGCCAGGGTCCAGCATCCGGATAAGTGAGGGACTACTGTGTATATACTGTATATGTGTGTATATATATACGTACAGTATATATACATATAAATATGTGCACTTGGATTTACAAGGGTGGAGCCTGAATTTTCATGACTGGAATAGGATGTGGATGATTGTGTAAGATGTTTCACTAGGCATGTTGTGGACAATTCTGCCACTCTTATTGCTTCTCCCTGTCTGTGGGTCTTACTTAACCCTGTCCTTTAGGAGGAAATTAAAAAAACAGGATTTCATTTTTTTCTTTTAACTTTTGAACTTTGTGCATTGACACCACCTAACCCTATTAGTCATATTGTTGCCAGTGTGCAAATATATGTTGTAATCAGGTGGGGAAGGCAGCAGGTGTGTCTGGGTTGACTGCTTAAATGTTGAAGGCCTCAGGAGATATAGGAATGAGGTTAGTCACTGACCTGATAAATATGATTATATATGAGTATGTATTAAGAATATATGGAGTGGATGGGAAGTTCTTGAAGGCAGTGAAGAGTATGTATGAGGGTGCTAAGGCTGCAGTGCGTGTGGATGGCAAACTGAGTGAATCTTTCCATTTGAAGGTTGGATTGAAACAAGGATGTGTCATGTCTCCATGGTTGTTCAATCTGTATATGGATGGGGATGGGGTTATAAAAGAGATACAAAGTCGGGCAGTGGATGTTGGAGCGGCCCTAGTGAGAGAGGGGAGTGTTTGGAAACTCCCTGTACTCTTGTTTGCAGATGATACTGTGTTGTTGAGCGAAGACGAAGTGGAGCTGCAAGACTTGGTAGATGAGTTTGGGAGAGTGTGTAAGAAACGGAATCTAAAGGTGAATGTGGGGAAGAGTAAAGTGATGGTCTTCGAGAGAAGTGAAGCCAGTGAATGTACAGTGACATTGGATGGGAAGGATATGGAGAATGTGAGTGAATTTAAGTACTTGGGCAGTGTGATGAGTAAGGATGGAAGTCTGGAGGGTGAAGTGCTTGAAAGGGTGCAGCAGGGAAGGAAGGTTGCTGGTTTGTTGAAAGCAGTGATAAGAAACAGGGAGGTGAGCATGGAAGTGAAAAAGTTATTACATGACAGTATTGTGATACCAACTCTGACATATGGAAGTGAAGCTTGGACCCTGTTGGAAGGACAGAAGTCAAGAGTGAGAGCAGTGGAAATGGGTTATTTGAGAGGAGCATGTGGAGTCACATGGAGAGAGAGATTAACAAAGGAGGAAGTGAAGGAGCGTTGTGGTGTGGTTGAGGACGTGATGGGAAGCATTAGGAGAAACACGTTAAGGTGGTTTGGGCATGTGGAGAAGATGGAGAGTGAAAGACTGACGAGGAGAGTGTATGTGAGTGAGGTGGAGGGGGTGAGAGGGAGGGGGAGGCCGAGGATGAGATGGAGGGATGGAGTGGAGAGGTATATGAGAGAGGGGGGTGTGAGTTGGGAGCGTGGTAGTGAAATGGCAGGGGACAGAGTGACATGGAGGCAATTTGTTTGTGGCCACCCCGTTCGGGATTAAGGTGTCTGGCAATAGATAGATAGATAGAT
>JAGKTI010016015.1:0-19838 GCA_018397915.1 Birgus latro
AAAAACGTTGTGGAAAGTGTTGGTGAAAAGTGCTGGTGATTGTAAATTGCTAAGGTTGTGTGGTGCAATTTCTTCGTGTCAAAGTCTGAGATGATAGAGCGAGTTATAGACGGCGGCTTCTTTTTCGTAAGTACCCTAACTTCATCAAAATTCCTTGTTTTGTTCTTTCCATATCATTAATCTCATGCATAAACTGTATGCAAGATGATTTCCATAATGATTTTTGTGTCTAACCTGTTTTCATCATGCTGTAAATGTGTTAAAAAATTACCCTAAATGTTAATCATAATTTCCTGCTATCAATTTAATTGTTTCATGCATGGTTTTTAAGTGCACTAGCTAGGAAAAAGGTGGAAGCCAGTGAATTTCATATTCGGTCATAACCTAACCTAACCTAACCTAACCTATCCTAACCTAACCTATGCTTACCATAAAGATTTTCATGCCTAACCTGTTTTCATCATGCTGTAAATGTGTTAAAAAATTACAAAAAATGTTAATCATAATTTCCTGCTTGCAATTTAATTTTTTCATGCATGGTTCTTAAGTGCACTAGCTAGGAAAAAGGTGGAAGCCAGTGAATTTCATGTCCGGTCCTAACCTAACCTAACCTAACATTGTGTTAATCATAATTTCCTGCTTGCAATTTAATTTTTCATGCATGGTTCTTTTAAGTGCACCAGCTAGGAAAAAGGTGGAAGGCAGTGAATTTCATATTCGGTCATAACCTAACCTAACCTAACCTAACCATTTTTCTGGTAGCAATTTACATCATTTACTGTATTTGATGCTTTGTATCCAATAATTTAGTGCATAAAATGTGAAAAATGATGATTTCCATATCAAGATACTTACTTATACTATGCTGGCAAGTTCTGAGCACCTATGACTCACTCACCTCTAAATCATCATTTTTTGGTTAAAATTCAATAAATTCATGCTATGTGTGCATTATTTATGTGAAAAGGGACCTAAATAAGTGCTATACATGTCCAGTAGGGAGGTAGGAAGGCAGTTTTCTGATTTAGGTTAGGTTAGGTTAGGGTCATGAAAAACCAGTGCTGGAGCTTCAGGACCAATATCCGGACAAAACCAATATTCGGACATGCCTTTGGCTCTATTACATCGGATATTGGAGGGATTACTGTACTATCATGCAGCAACTTTATTACTTCCATGCTCATTTCCCTATTTCTCATCACTGTTTTCAAAGAACCAGCAACCTTTCTTCCCCGTTGTATCCTTTCAAGCACTTCATCCTCCAGACTTCCATCCTTACTCATCACACTTCCCAAGTACTTTCATCCTTACTCATCACACGACCCAAGTACTGTACTTAAATGCACTCACATTTTCCATTTCCTCATCATCCAACCCCAACGTACACTCAATGACTTCATTTCTCTCGAAGACCATAACTTTAACATTTATGCATTAGTAGACTGGATTAATTATGGTACACATGATATCCATATGGATAATACCAAACTTGAGAGTTGTAGGCTTTTATGAAGAAAGTTAATGAAGCTGAAGTTCCAACCATACAGGAGAGGAGAAAGAGAGTTTATTCGATCATGATGTTTAGCCTAAAGGAGCTAGAGGGCTAGAAAAAGTGGTGAGTGTCTTTCTGTGAATGAGGATGGTAAGACATGAGGATATGAAGATAAAGTGGGGGAAAAAAAAAAAGCCATGGATATTTGGCACAGTCTAGAAAAGGAAGTGGTATGAGCAAAGAACATTCGTGCATTCAAAACTGATTAGATACCAGTACCAGTATATATAGAGATGGTAAGAGGGCAACATAAGTCTATCTCAGACCCTGTAAACTACAGCTACACAAATACTGTACAACACTCCACAAAACAGCTTCTGGTAGGTTAGTTCTCGAGTTAAGGATATGGAAAATGTATCTACTGACTGAATTTACAGTGCTAGTACTATTGTCAGATGCCTTAATTTCAGCAGTGGTGACAAGCAAATCACCTCCACATCATCCTGTCCTCTCCCATTTGGGTACCCCCCCCCTCCAACTTACACACCCCTTTTCCATTTCTCCCTCCAGTTCAACCTTACATCTCATCCTTGGTATTTTATTTTTTTTAAAGGCACCCAGATATACGGCAACAAAATGGGTTTACTCTGGTTATACGTTACACAATTCTTAGCCTTTTTCCTCCATGGAACTTCCGTCACAAATCACTCATTGCTGAGTTATTATATTTATAATTATTTCCTGGGGTCAGAGAGAGATCCTTCCCCTCCAGTGGTCAAAGAGCTGTGTATGTTCACTTGTATGTGTGAAGTGTGTGGGTGCATGAAGCACATGCATGGGCAGACCAGAGCATAAAAGCCAGTTTAAGCCAATCAGATTCATATCCATCAGCCAAAGCCAATCAGACAGAAGGATTTCAAATTAAATGAAGTTCCCACTCTCTGGACCGAAGGGTTGAATTTCACTTCGTCTCCAGCCATGGCAATGTACCTCATTAAGAACCTCTTCATCCAGGCTAACCCACGTCTGAAGTTGCTACACCACTTCATCGTTCAAGCAGGACGACTATACCATCTCTGGTTAACCATGTGCAACACTCATCACTGGTTCCCATTACATCTAACGAAGACAAGGAACCAATTCCTGGACTGTCTTCACAGTAAATTGGTAGGTATAGGCAAACCCCAGTTTAATGATGCAATTGGTTGGGTACAAACCCATCGCTAGGTGCGGTATTATATCTCGGAGTAGATTTAACATGTAAAGTATAGGGATGCATTTTTAAGCCTTGGGTTTCCCCCCCAACCAAGTCCTAAACTCACCCAAATAAGTCCAAAAAAAATTTAATGCCAATCTAAATGGCCTAACAGCTGTAAAAGAAGCTAAGCCTAAAACCAAAGACTGTCTTGCTTGTACCCAGTCAGGGTCACTGAAGAATGCGATCTCCAACTCATACTCAAACTTGACAGAGAAGAAGCAGCAGCACTGTATACAATTCCACCATCAGACAGTCCCGGGACAGTTAAATACATCTTTTATGCATAATAACATATGAATGACGCAGAATCATCCAAGGTGCGAATTGTTATGACGGAGAATCGCTGATGTTTTGACAGGGAATTCTCTTGATGGGGAATGCAATTGATGATGCAATCAGGATAGTCTTTTCAACGCCCCCTCTTTAAATCGTTTTTGTTGCCGAGCTCCTTTATTTTCTTCTCTCTTATTTTCCAACATTTACTTAGAAATTCCTTTGTATTTTCAAATCCTTGAACAGCCTGAATGTAAAAACATGATTTATTGATGTCACAGTTAGTGCATGAAATATTTACTCTCTAAGGTTTTCATGATTATTAATACAGTAATCCCCCCAAAATCCGATGTAATAAGCCAAAGGCATGTCCAGAACTTGGGCAAAATGCCTCCTGAACAGGTACTTATGGACCCTAACCCAATGTAACTCTGAAAACCATCTAAATAACTCTCTACTGGACATGCACAGCACCTATTTCAGACCCTATTCACACAAATAAGGGACAGAAAGCATGAAATAAATGAGAAGGAACCAGAGAATGAGGAATTAGAGGTGAGTGGAAAATATTTAGCAGCTGACAGGGTACTGTAACTCCCTACCAGACACGAACAGCACCTACTTAACCCCTTAACTGCGGGTCATCACTTTCGTGATGGTCGGGTGCAATGGATCATACCGCAGGGCATCACTTGAGTGACTCTGTGTTATTTTTACCTCTCCCGGGCTTTCAGGTGGTGACTTGTATCATCTATCAGCACTGCCAATGTCCAACAATAGTCAGAGCTGCTAATGTCATCAGTACTCCCATCCATTGTTGACAATTTAGCCATTTCCCCCCATTCTAGACTCTCCTCCCTACCTCCCCTCCATTACCCTCTCGTGACGTCTGCTCAGTCGCTCTGCGCTAAGTAAATCTTCCCCGGATTTTTCCACTGTTTTCATCCATTGAAATGAGCCCTATGCCCTATTCTTATACAAAATAATATATATATATACAGTATACAGTAAAACCTCGATATAACGGACTTCAGTAGACCGGAATTCGCTTTCAATGGACTCGAGGAGCTACTGGACTAAACTCCTATACGGTATATCGGAAAAAGTCCGATATAGCCAGAAAGCAGTCCGGACTGCCTGACAAATTCAGCTATGTTCACCACAATAAGACAAGTAAAAGACATGTTTTTCAGTGCACAGTACAGTATTATTATACAGAGATAGCCCGATTATCCGGGCTATATGGTGTGAAGGGGTGACTGAAAAGTCTGAAATCATGATTAATCCGGCGGAAACAAAAAACAAGTACTGTTAGACTGATTTATTTACCGGTAAATGTACACTTAACGTAGCAGAAAGACCTTACCAAATCTTTGCATATGCATCCTGCTTGTTTCTGTATTTTTCTAGTTTCAGTTTGGTAAATTTCTTTATCTTGCTGAAAAATATCCTCTCTGTTATTATCGTCACGTTCCTGAAGCTGTACAGTCACGTTCGTGAGTCCTGATACACATGTAATTGTCTTGTCTGCTGTTGTGTCCACCGTTGGTAGGATGTTGAACTATTTCACTTGCTAACCGACCAAATTATGTTCAGTGTATCAGGCAGTAAGCACAAAAGTTCCATATTCCAAAAGCAGTGAGCACTGCAATAGACAACAAAAACACCTGTGTATCGGGACTCATGAATGCGACTGTACCTACGATTGTTTCCAGCGCAGTGGAAGAAACTCAACATATTCAAGTGTGGATTTCGTTTCCCAACTTCCAAACTGGAGATTAAGTTAGGTTAAATTATTTATTAGGTGCAGTTCAGCTAAGTTAGGCCAGGTTTGGTTAAACAATGAAATCAGAACAGTACTTCCGCCATTACGTTAACTAATAACAAGAGTTGCACACCAGTAGAACAGCTAAAAACAACGGGGAAACAGATTTAACAAGAAATGTTTATTTGCCAACCCAGAAACAATCAGAAAAACATTACAGAATATCAGGATGAACTGATTTGGTAAGGTGCTTTTACTGCTTACAGTAAAGCGTATGTTTAGCCCCCTCAATGGCAGTGAGTTCAGAAATTTGTGTGCTCCCGTGGCAGGCCTTGGAACCATTTTTTCTAAGTTCGAAAATCAGTTTCTTTTTCTTACAGATGTGGTAAGACTCGTCTGGTGCACTTTTTTTTTTTGTTTGTTCCTAAACCCATCTTCTGATTTGCTATGAATCATGAAAGAATAAAATTAGGGCGCATGTTACATTAGCATTAAAACATATTGATGAAAACATCTGGCTATTGGGATGGTACAGCAGGTTTGTATAACCATACCAGCGACCTTCGTTCCCTTCCCATAATTGTTCGCAGATTTTATAGCTCCCTAACTCAACGTCACTGACACCGGTGCAGTAATGCATTGTTCAAGGATGGCAGCTATGAAGGAGTTAATGGAAATACATAATTATTTGTATCAATACTGTCTCACACATACACATAACAACGAACGAAGAATGAGCAGTAAATGTACACACAGCTGCAAAGAGCAGAAATAACTGTATGGTCTGTCGGTCCGAAATGTGTTGGGAACCGCGACATTGAACAAAAAATGTGGGATGCTAACTTATGAGAAGACGTGATACAAAAGTTTTTTTTTTCTTCTGACTAGTAAACATTTTTGCTCCATTTTGTCCCCTAAAATTGTGAAACCTATAAATTTTCGTGTAAGAATACAGCCTAATGACCTTGCCAAGTCAATTTATATTCCTCTGGTTTGTTTTCTGTATTTTTCTGCCTATTTTGAGGGTGGTAAATTACCTTTCTCTCGCAGCAAGATTTCCTCTCTTATCATAATGTTCCTTAAGCTTTACCTACTCTTGTTTTCGGCATAATGGAAGAAACTTACTCAAAATTAAGGGGCATGTTACATTAGCATTTAAACATATCGGCGAAGACATCTGAGAGGAAGTGACCGCCTAGCTGCTTGCGACAGTAGAGTAGGGTCGTGTAAACATATCAGTGACCTTCGATCCCTTCCCATAATTGCTTGTTTTTTTTTTTTTATAGCTTTTAACTCACCGTCACTGACACCGGTACAGTAAAGCATCGTTCAAGGCTGACAACTATGAAGGGACTAATGGAATACATTATTGTTTGCATCAATACTCTCTCTTTCACACACACACTTAAGAACGAACAAAAAAATGAACATAATGTACACTTAACTGAAAGACAGAAATAACTATATGCTCTGCCAGTCTGAAATGGGAAGCGCAACATCTAACGAAGAATGTGAAACTGAATGCTAACTTAAGAGAACACGTGAGATGGTAGAGTAATTTTTTTCTGATTAGCAAACATTTCTGTTCCATTTCGTCCCCTAAAATTGTGAAACCCATAAATTTTCGTCTAAGCATACAGCCTAAAGACTTTACCAGTTCAATTCATATTCCTCTAGTTTGTTTTCTGTATTATTTTACTTTGAATTTGGCAATAATTACCTTCTCTTGCTGAAAGATTTCCTCCTTTATCATCATCACGTTCTTCAGGCCGTACTTACGACTGTTCCCGGCATAATGAAAGAAACTTATTCAACATAATAAGAAGTGGATTTCAATTAGAAGTGGATTTCGTTTCCCAATTCTCCAACTGGAGCCCAGGTTAGGATAGGTTAAATTATTAGGTAGTTAAGCAAGTTTAGGCTAGGTTAGGTTATCAGTCGCCTAACAAAACTCCACCTTGCCGTCCATGTGATCGAGTTGTGAGCAGGAGGTGTGGGTGGGGGGGCCAGACTCACGCTCGTTTACCCATGCCTCGCTCGCTAGCAACCGGAGCTATCGTACGAATAATTCTATGTACAGTGAAAGCTCGATTATCCAGGCTCGGATTATCCAGCCTTCGGATTAATCGGGAAGTGACTGAATGATTAATTGGTACGATAATTCATAAAATTAACCATACGATAGCTCCAGTTTATTAACCATACGATAGCTCCAGTTTAAACAGAAAGCACCGCGGTTGCTAGCGAGCGAGCTACGAGTAAACGAGCGTGAGTCTACCCCCCACCCACACCTCTCGCTCACGACTGCCTTGTTTGACTCGGTCACTCACGTGTGCGACATTCACCATGGCTAGTTCACCTGTTACCTCTGCTGATTTACCAGTATGGCCGTGGTTTATTTTTATATTTGTGATGTTGGCGATGCCCTTCATCATTATATCCATGGCTCCACCACCAACAAAGAGGAAAAGAACTGTCCTGACGCTGCAACAGAAGCTGGAAATTATTAAAAAACTTGAATCTGGTTGGAGTATTAAGCACTGCTCAGAGTTCTACGGAAGAGGCAAGCAAACTGTGTCTGACATTTGAAAATCCAAGGCAAAACTAATGGAATTCTCTGGTAAGATAGCCATTGACTGTAAAGTTAGTGGGTCGTCGGCTGCCAGAAAAACCATGAAAATTGCAGTGGATGATCGTCTAGAAGACGCAGTGTATAAGTGGTTTGTTCAGCAGCGGAGTGTCGGCGTTATGGTACGGGGTGCGGAGATTAAGTGTGCTGCAGAGAAGCTAGCTAACCATATCGGCATTCAGGATTTCAAGGCATCTGATGGTTAGCTTTCTCGTTTCAAAGCAAGGCATGCTATGGTAAACCGACGTGTGTTTGGCGAGTCTCTGGATGCAGATACATCACAAATTCAGCCGTTTCGGGAGAAATTGCTGAAGCTTATACAAAACGAAGGTCTTCTTCTCTGCCAGGTATATAACGCTGACGAGACTGGTTTATTCTACCGGTCATTGCCCCTGAACACACTTGCACACCACCAACCATGAAGAGTCTGTTCCTGGACGCAAAATTTCCAAAGATCGTGTGTCTGTGTTGTGCTCTGCAAGTGCCAATGGTCTGCACCGGTTGAAGCCGCTCGTGGTTGGCAAGGCTCGTCGCCCACGCTGTCTCCGCACCTGTATGGATAAATTACCTGTTTTGTACGATTTCTCCAAGAAAGGCTGGTTCAATGTGGCGATTTTTAAGAAGTGGTTCTTTGATCATTTCATCCCTGAGGTGCGAAGATTTCAACAGGAAGTGCTGAATATTGCACCAGCTCGTGTACGAGCAATTCTCCTGCTTGATAACGCCCCTGCTCATCCTGGCATTTCTGAACTCGTGAGCGATGATGGACAAATCAGGTGCATCATGCTGCCTCCTAACACAACATCGGCTATCCAGCCTATGGATCAAGGCATCATATGCGCAGCCAAGCGACTCTACCGACGACGATTCCTTGAAGAGGTAAGTTTTAATTCATCGTATGTGTCATTAACTCCTTCAGTACAAGAAAAGCTTTTCTTTTGGTAAACATACGTTTTATCAGAGGCAGTAAAATCACCTTACCAAATCAATTTTTCCAGTCTGTACTTTGTGATTTTTTTCTGAGGCGGTAAAATGATTCATGCTAAATATGTTTCACCGTCAACTCGTTTGACTCAGCCTAACGGTGGAAGTGACTGCCACCTAGTGTTTTACTACAGCTAACCAAACCTAGCTTAACTGTACCTAATAATTTACCCAAACCTAACCTAGCATCCAGTTGAGAAACGAAAATCACCTTTGAGTACGTTTAGTAAGACAGACAATTGTAGGTATGTGCACGTGATGATAAAAACGGTAAATGTGTTCCTTATTGCAGTTTCCTATTTTGGGTGTATTTTTTTCTTTTCTAACATTTGATAGTTTTTTAGTTCATTTGAGTGTTTTGAGGTCTCATTTGTTGTGCAAATGAAAACCATAATATGACTGACAATAATCTGATCGGAAATATTAGTAATGGTGGAAGGTACTGGCCAAATCTAAGTTTAACAAATCCTAACCTAACCTAGCTTGACTATACCTAATAATTTAATCTACCCTAACTTACTAACATAACCCAGCATCCAGTTGGAAAACGAAATCCACCTTTCAGTATGTTGGGCAAGATTCGGTAATATTAATTTGCACACAAAAAACACATACAGGCATAATCCACTGAGTATGGTAAAATTGCCTGCTAAAGAAACAGCAATAAAGAAAATAAATTCCAAAAACAGGATTTTTTTTTTTTCTGCAGGAAAGTAACTTACGCCCCTGAAACGTCAGAAAAATACAGAAAATAATCTGAAGGAATATGAATTAAACTGGCAGGGTCTTTCTACTGCTTCAAATAAAGCGTACATTTACCTTTTTTTTTTTATGCTGGCTAACGTGTGCCGAGATTGTTACAATCAGGTAGGGTTGTTTTGTGTCCTGTGAGAAGTAAAATATATTGAAGAGGTTAATGAAATAAAATCTATACAAAGAGGTTTACGAAGTAAAATTTAATTGTGAAAAAAAGTAAAATTCGCAACCTAACCTATCGATACGACACTTTCTTGCGGAGGTCTGGCAACATCTTTATTTTTCTTTCTTTTTCGTCTGCATGTATATTCCTAGGTCATGGTTGTAGTTGATGACAAGGATGAGGATACCAGAGGGCAAAGGACATTGGCAAAGTGTAAAAATTATTCATTGAAGTCTGCTTGGGATGATGTTAAACAGACAATGGTTGCCAATGCCTGGTCCAAGTTGTTTCAAAACAAGGAAGCCGTCCAAGATTTTGACGGGTTTGAGCCATACCAGGCAACTTTAAGACGTGGGGGAGAAGAGGTAGCAGCTGATGACATTATGGAATGGCTGGAAGCTGACGAAGGAGATCCTGGGTTCGAAATTATGACAGACGAAGAGATTGCCGAGTCTGTGCAGCGGAGAGAGGATGATGACAGTGACGATGACGATGGCGATGATGACGATGCAGCCAACGTCCCTAGGCCTCGTCTCTCACAGGCACGTGAAGCTGCTGATGTCCTTCTCAGTTTCCTGGATGGGATGGAAGACGACGCCGAGTTTTCTCGGTGCTACAACACCATTTGGGAGCCAAGAGACGGCAGTATACAACGGCAGCACAGAGGCACAGGATTTCGTCAGACTCGGTAAGTTACGTAACAATGATGCATTCTTTTATTTTTTTATTACATCACGAAGTTCCATCATTTTCTTTATCGTTTCATCATTCATTAATTACAAGAATGGACACACCAAAGGCAGCTACTATAGTGTTTTTTTTTTTTTTTTTTTTTTTAGGATTTTGCAGTTCTTCCGTCCACGTATTGCTACTCCCCCTGGTTCTCCTCCCGGTACTGTAGCAGATTCTTCTCCTGAATCTGGACCTTCAGGTGTCTCAAATACACATGGGTCCACTGCTGCCGATTCACCATCCACTTGTTGCCCTGTTGATGAGGCATTGCTCCGTTCGCGTTCACCCGAGGTGGACGACCCGGATTCGGAATGAAGAAATAGTTTTTTTTTTTACTGCTTATTCTTTTGTTAGTTCTTGTGTGTATGTGTGAAAAGCAGAGTACTGATACAAATTGTAAGGTAATCCATTAATAAATCAATTTAACAGTAGAGTACTGTACTTGTTTTTTGTTTTGATCGGATTAATCGTGATTTCGGATTAACCAGTCACCCCTTCACACCATATAGCCCGGATAATCGGGATATCTCTGTATTACTGTACCACTGAACCATTCAGTCACGGTCCGGATATACCGAAGGCTGGATAATCCGAGCCTGGATAATCGAGCTTTCACTGTACCATTTGATTAATGTAGTGAAGGTATAACACAGAACAATACTGCAATGGTGGTGAAAACCACTGATGCAATCCGGACTAATGTCTGATATATTGGAAAAAGTCCGGATTAGCAGGGGTAAGTCCGGATGTCGCTTTTATCGAAATTTTGCATATTTTGGACTGGCTTGAGCCCCAATTAGTCTGTTATAGTGAGGTCTTACTGTATATAAAATAAGGTAATTGATAGTGCCATACACCTGGAATTGGCTAATTATCACTTAGCAACATCCAACCTGCACTGCTTTTTTTCCCGTGAAATATGCCATATGAGCTACTCTCGTAATATAAATGTACAGTATATAAGAAAGGAAGGGAGAAGCCTGAGTGATATTTATATTCACCTGGAACTACCTAACTTATATGTATTGTCGAGATCTCCTACGACTTATTTCTTAGCATATACATTAGCAGCTGACATTTTCAACTCTTTGCTACCCAGATACAGCCAGTTTGCTCTTGTCCTTCTCGGTGAAATGACGCCTGTCCATTTCTGCCGCTTCTGCGCCTATTATAAAAGGCCCTGTCTACCCCTACTAAACATCGTGTGGGAAGCGGTAAAGGACTGTAGATATATACAAATGTAATAAAGTACTAGAAATAATAAAGTGTCAGTGTGTATATTAGTAAGAAATGACAGAACACTAGCGGCGAATTAGCGGGAGTGGGAGGCTCGTACGCGCTCGTATTTTACATTGCTTTCACAGTGTTTTTTTTTTTTTTTTTTTAGTATGGATTCCAAACTACTTGGAAATCATTGAATAGTGTTTCAAGTGATAATATCTGGCAGTGGTATTCAGATTAGGGGATGTCGGGACGTGTAAAGTGGAGACTTAGTTACACAACTTCAGAAGAATCCACAAGTCCTACGGTAGTCGACGAGTGCTAAAAAAACATCCCAGGAGAAAGCTGAAGGTATGTGCCATAAGCATATATAATTATAATATTCTAGGACTAATAACTGATTTTTGGCAAATATTTTGTAAAAAGTCAGTCGGAGCACGAATATCCCCACGGGAATGCCACGGAAAACCTCCGACAACCTCGCAGTGTAGGGGTTAAGACCCTATTCACACAAATATGGGACAAAAAGCATGAAATAAATAAAAAGGAACCACAGAATGAGGAATTAAGAGGTAAGAAAAATATTTAGCAATTTGCAGAGTACTTACAACACGGCCGTGACCATTGCGAAGATTAACCCGCCTCCTCTATGGGTCTCACAGTGGGAAATGTGCACCTGAAGCACATACAGTAATCCAGTGTTGCTCTGCACTTACAGCCACCACCCTATATTTAGCTAGAAAACTTCACAATGACATAACTCTGACAGGTGAAAATGTCACTTTAAAGTGATGTTTTCGCCCATCAGAGTTAATATTTTTGACACATCTACATCACTCAAGTACTCTCCGGGCATCCAGGAATATGTCAGGTGAAAGTATAACGCTAGGAAGACGTAGGGAAGAAACTGAGAACTTATTCAGCAAGAGCACTGACAGCATACATCCTCCCCTGACAAGAGTTTGGTGAGCACTGGTGAGCACAACAGTCACAGTGAGTCTGGGAGTGTCCAGGGTGCTGCCAGATGTACATTAACAGCCGGATTAACACAGCTGTTCGTCACCACGCAGCAAACTTAGAGCAGGGATGAACACATATCGGCTTTTTCTGTTCTTTTTCATTTTGACATTTTTTGGCCATTTTTGGACCCAAGCCCAAAATGTCCGGGACTTGGGCATCCAGGTCTTAAAGGGATTACTGTATTTATTTAAAATTATTATTATGTATTCCATGAAACATTAGATGACAATTCAATGGTGAAACACAAAATATTCTTTGTTGAGTCGCCTAGCTGTCCACACTGTTTTGTACCTCATCTGATGGGCAAGAATGCGTACCCCAAACGAGTGTTCACTCCAGCTAAGACTAAAACACATTAATCTAAGTCTAAAAAGTTTATAAATCAACCTAAACTCCAGCTAAGACTAAAAAACACATTAATTTAAGTCTAAAAAGTTTATAAATCAACATAACACAAGATGTAAGTCTAAAATATAATCAAAATTGGTAAAAAAAATAATAACAATAATCCATCCCAAAACCATGGGAAGGCCTACAATAGGTGGGGCTGGATGGTATTTCTACCCCATCACTATTCTGGGGTATCACATCTAGGGGTATCGTAAATTGGGGTATGCCTGTAAATATTCAGGTCTAAACTGGATATGTCTAATTTGGAGGGTAATGTCTAATTTGGAGGGTAATTTTTACACATTCACCTCAGCCAATCTTTTCATCCAACCTGAGTGTTTCCTGTTGTTTTTGGTGTTATTTGATCGATTTTGACCTTCATTTCTGTCGGTCGCTAATTTTTGCTGAATGCGACTAGCAACTTCCGGTAGAAACAAATGGCCAAAATCAATTCAAATCACACCAAAAACAACAGAAAACACTCAGATTGGATGCTTGTTACCACCTGAAATGTCCTATTTTTATGGCCAAAGGAAATTAACCTAACCTAACCTAGAAGCTTACCTTAATCAGTATCTTTGTCTTCATCAAGTCCCTAAACTCTTCTGTTGGACTGATGCAGGTAGAGGCAAACCGCAGCAAGCAAGAAGTGATGGATGAGTGTCGCTGGCCTTGAAGTTGTGGACGAAGAGATACAGCACCAGATACTGCTTGAAATACTCCCCCTTAATACCAAGCCTCCGAGTCCACTGTTTGATGTCCAACCACAAGCGTTCGATGTTGTGTGTGTGGATCCTGCTGTCTTCTGGATCCACAAAATTCTCCTTGTGGTTGATAATGAAGTGAGTGTAGTCCTCCTCACTCAGACTGGCATAAGCAGCCCACCCATTACTGTAGATGTGGCTGCCGTGACGGATGAACTTCATTATAAGGGGTAGCAAACTATCAGTGCTCCTGTCCTGTCCCTCCTTGACCAACGGCACCAAAAACGACCGCTTGGACTCGCACTCCATTCCCCACAAAATCCACATTTGATTCAAGTTCCTTCCCCGGTTGTACTTGGAGCTAACGAAGAGGCTCTCGTCGATCTCGACCTCAATACTCTGGCCTCCTATCGGCTCCTGCTTGTCAAACCAGCTCTCCGTTACCTCACTGCAAAAGCTCCACCAGCCTACCGATGTCCGAGATGACCACCCAAGGTTCTTCAGCACAGAAGTGTGATTCCACTCCTTTGTCAGCCAGTGATTGATGAAGCACAGGATCTCCCAGGACTTCAGGTTCGTTTGGTCCAGGAAAGTTCCCCTGCTGTCTGCAACAGAAAAATTGCACTGCTTCCTGTGCTTCGTCTTGGCAATCTTCACTGACTGACGGCACACTCAAATTCTCTGGTCTGGATGACAGTGGCAAGGATCTTTGCAGTGAGGCCAGTCGACGGTAGTACGCCATGTCAACGCAGAAGATCAACGCTAGCCTCTTCTTGCTCCAGAAAATCCCTGAAGAAGAACCAACGCTTGAAAGATGACAGCAAACTAACTTTCAAATGTGAGCGGGTAAGCAGGGTTCGGTTACAGGATGAATTTCATTGGCTGACGCGACGCGCACTCATCTGTGATTGGCGGAAATTAATCACGTGCAAATCGTTTATTAGTTTCCGAGAGAAATGTCATACAAGAAAAGATTCTTAGAATGACCGAATCTTCTAGAAAATGTTAATGAAAAGTCAAAAAACGCATGAGGTGTACGTGTAAAGTTTGACAAGAATTTGGGACATGCAGAGACTGGTTACTGGTAAGTTAGGTTAGGTCTGGTTAGGTAGGGGTTTTGGTTGGATTAATAATGAAGCTTATTTTTTTTTCTGAAGGTTTTTAATGTGATTTATTTGATTCTGATTAACATTTCCATTGTAAATCCCTTGTATATGCGTTTTTCCCCCATACAAAAACCCCGGTTTTCCACAGGCCCCCCATTACTGATTCGGGGGGGGGCATAACTCAAAAACAAGTGATTTCCAACAGAAAAGGATACCAGATTCAAACAATACACTAAAAACCTTCAGAAAATATAATTTTAAACTTCTTGGGGAGTTAGGTGCATTTCTGAAAATTTACCGGTATCTGTATGGAACAAATATTTAGCTGAAGCCCCACCTGGAATTTAAGTCCCTGAAGTGTTTTTATATCATCATTTACTAACCTTCCTTCTAATATGCTACCACTGTAAACTAACCCCTTCCTCCAGGTCATTTCTAACTGGAGTGTCACAGAATAAGGAAAGAGAGAGATATGAAAACATATTCAAATACTTGTTGCTATAAAACATCATCTTTGTTTGGAACACAAAACCCAATGACTCAGAGGTCTCCATTTTTTAAAGTTAGGAAAGAGTCAAAGCTTTGGTCACTATGAACCTAGTTTACCCCATTTTTAAGTATGCCTCTCAGTCTAACCAATGACTCTGTACATTACTACTTGGCTCCAAAAGGTCTCATCCTTCCAGTTTATAATAATTCTGCCCCAAAATATGAAAGTGTGTGTTAGAGTAGTGTCGTACATTAACTAAGCTAAAAGTACATTGAATGAAATATATGGTACCTATGTTAGGTTTATTGGTCACTAAAAATAAATGTCATGCGTGGCAAAACGTTAGAATCAAATGAAATATAATTCCATTACTTGGCATTACCTCTCCATTACTTACCTTTTTGGTAAATACTGCAATATGAGGCTGTTTGTGACTGTGAGGAATATGGGATGTAGGATGTGCCAGCCTGACACGATCACAGTGATGCCCAGACCTACACATGTCCCTACCCACTTCCGTGCCTCAGGGCTATCAAGTTTTCTATACACATGTCCAAACCCAATGGAAGCAGTTAATAAGGTGAGGT
This sequence comes from Birgus latro, assembly GCA_018397915.1. Classification (NCBI taxonomy): domain Eukaryota; kingdom Metazoa; phylum Arthropoda; class Malacostraca; order Decapoda; family Coenobitidae; genus Birgus; species Birgus latro. Next base: position 15,571 of record JAGKTI010016015.1, read on the forward strand.
AAATGATATCGTCAAACTTCATACTGTTCTCCAGCAGCCGCCACCCTGCTCCACAGCCTTCACTACAGCACACACCTCCACTACAGCACACACCCTCAACACTGATTAGCGATTGACCGACTCAGCGTTGCCGTTTCCTTTAGCCAAATCTACGTTCACTAATATCGCTAAAGTAGCCACAAAAATCACTTTAATATTGCTAAGTTCAAAAATCTTGAAAACACCCAGAAAAGCTACTAAAATCTATCGAATACTGCCAGTATTATGGAAAAAAAAAAAAAAACTCTATAATAACGCTAGAATTCGCTAGACAGAAATTGTGGTCGCTAAATGGAAGCACCTAACTTAGTAGAGCCTCCGATAACAGCTCGCATGATAAATAGATCATTGCCATGTCTTATCATTCTCAAATTTCTTCACCAGCCACTGAAACAGTCGTACCACACATTCTTAACAAAATGGGCAATGACAACTATCCTTCCTCGTGTGGGTTTACGGGATGCAGCCAAACCTATGGTCCAATGCTCTTCCAATGCAGATTGACCTGGGTCTCACGTTATATGCGGAAAAGCTTTGATTGACGGATAAAGTCAGACCACTGAGCTCTATAGTATGGAGAGGCTTTCTCATTGGGAGCACCGCTTAACTTACGTAGCCGCCGCTAGGGCAGCGCTGGTGTAGCGGCAGCCATGTTACACCACGCCTGATGCCCGCTTTTTCGCACTGAGCTGCTCTGTGGGGTTTTGAAAGCAGCTGATGATTCCGGAAAATATAGTGCCATGGTCCACTATGCAGCATACGGATACAAAAATGGGCACAGGAATTCATCGAAGAGAGATGGCGGTACATTTCTGTTGTGCGGCGTGTTTAAGGGCCGACTACTCGATAGTCCTCCAAACAGGGAGCTTAGAGCGGGGTCCTCTTTCTAGACCTAGCTGGGTATTATTAGGGTAACTAAGAGGAACAAGGCATAAAAACACTAGGCAACAAACCTTACACTTGTATTACTGTTATGCCACGTATTTGAGGGTCGACTTCTCGTCCCCTGTTCACGTAGGCGAAAGGTGAACTTATTACCTGTCACGTTTCTGAGGGGCGACTTCTCGTCCCATCAAATACGCAGACTAACAGCGGGTTCTTATTCAAGACTGGGTCGGCATTTCTAAGGAAAGGACTGGGCGCAAAAACAAGGCAGTGAACTGTTACACACACATATATATTACAAATATCTTCCCAGAGACAAATGTTACAACACTAGGTACAATAGATTCTGGGTTGGCCGGAGATGGGTTAGTACAAGGTTTTACTGAATTGCAATCTGTCTCTATACCGGCTTAGGGAAAGTATGGTAGAAATCACCCAGTATTTACGGTACTTCTATTACTCTTATACTTTGGACACAGAAATACACTTGTTACAATTTCCCAATATAGTATAGCACTGGACGCCACTGATACAAGGGTTCAATTACGTTAACACTCTGTCGATAGATACAAATCTGGTTGGCGTCTATCACGGAAGGAGCCGGCCGCGCTGTAGCGCACTGAGAGGGGGGACTGCGGTATTTTAGAGAAACACTCAGAGATGGCTAGACACACGATGACTAACGTACCTGTACACTGGGAAGGGGGAGGATTAATAAACAAGGGGCGGCACGATCACTTTGTGGGTGCCGTTTCCAAAGGACTCGGTGTGAGTAGCTTTACGAACACTGGCGTGCCTTTACACTGGGGAGGGAGAGAATTAATAAACAAGGGGATGGCACGATTGATACAATATAGTTTTCCGGTTTGGTCACCGTAGTGTTTCATTCACTGGAGGGGGGGAGTGAGTGACATTATACAAGAGGGGGTGCACGGGACTCCGTTTGTGATATACCATAGACCAGGATCACTAGTGGGCTCGTCCAATCTTATACTCTGGGCTTTTCTGGTCACTTAATCACGAGAACACACTGTAAGGAATCACACACGTTACACATACAATCGTATACATATATCTGGGTCTAAGAGGCGCACACTGGTAAAGTCTGTCTTCTTCACTATTACTGGTGGGCCGAAAGTTGATCCCTCCGTCAGGAGGGTGGACAGAGAGACATGCCTTCACAGGGCCACATGTAGGTGCGGGGCTAGGGATTCGGTCCGAAGAGAGCCAGGAGGCGGGCCTGACGCCGGGTCTGGGACGGGCCCGGAGAGGTCACACCAGCAGGTAAGTCACGCCCTGGTGTGCGGGATGGTTTCCGGGGTGTCTGAGGACCCAGGGTACTGGAACCCGGGGTGGCTGGACTGTGGCAACAGCTGGAGGGCGGCGGCGCCGTCAGGGCCGCCTCACGGGAACCTCGGGCTGGGGGAGGGATCGACAGGGCCCAACGTCGGCTGCTACGTCTGCTGGAGCTCCGCCTCGGCTGCTGCTCACACTGGCGGAGCTGAAGGGAACTAAGGTCTCGGGTGAGGCCTTGCCAAGGTTTCAGGAAGGGGTCCTCCCCAGTCGCTCCCTCTGCAAGGGAGGGGGTGCGTCCCTCCCGGCCACAGGAAACCGGGTGGGCCAGGCAAGGGACTTCCCTGTCGAGAGATATCCTGGGAACAGAGAGTGGGGAGTGGACTGTGGCCAACTCTACCTCCCCCATATGGCTAGTGGCCGGCACAGCGGTTCCTCTGCTCCGTTGGAACTCAAGGCTAGCGCAAGACACAGCTCGCTCTATCCTGTCTCTGTAAGGGGAGTGAGAATCTCCCGTAGGAGATGGGCGGACTATGGCCTGCTCTGCCTCTGGCTCGACGCGGCTAGTGGCCAATGTCGTGGTCCTACAGAGGACTATAACTCTGGTACAGCAAGTGGCCCATACCGTAGAGCAGGGAGCACTAGTAGCAGAGGAACGGACAATGGCTGGTCCTGCCTCGTACCCAGCATAGCTTGTGGCTGGTGCTGTGGTGGTACTCTGGGGGGAACGACTACAGGTAATGGACGACTGATGGCCTGTCCTGCCCGACTGACACGGCTTGTGGCCAGTGCTGCGGCCCTGCAGAGGGGATGCAACTGGGGAACGGACTGTGGCTGGTTCTGCCCCTTTCCTGGTATGGACTATGGCCGATACTGCAGCATTGCATGGAGTTGTAGAAACAACTCCACCCCTTACCTGGTGAGTAGATTTCTGGCCGGAGACTAGGCATCGACGATTGCTACCTTCCCGAGACTTCAGTTGGGAGTAAGAAGGGCGTTGGGGAGGGATACAGGTGTGCTGTTCCTGTCCCGGGCCACTCAGAATCAGCGGCAGACCCCCAGTGGTCCTTGGGGGGCTGGGGGTGCTGATGTTGTCTGCACTGGCATCCAAGTGGTGTGCAGCCCTTACCTCTAATTCCTGTATTTCAATTACCTTAATTCTTAGACAGACACAATACATACAGTGGCACACTTTATACAAGAAATAAGTTAATACAATGGGCAGGGCCAGAGGATTCTGGGGCAGGTAAACTAGCCAGTGTTGCTTCTGGGGAGGGCCTGGTTGTAGGAGGGTGGCCCAGGGCAGTGGCCTTTGTCGGGAGTGGGACCAGCTGCCGTCAGGGTGTCTGGGGCCTCCGTCAGGAGGCCGGGCAGTTACTGGGTTGTCCAGGGGCCTTTGTCAGGAGGCTGGCTACTGCTAGGTCATCTGGAGGCCTTCGTCAGGAGGCCAGTCACTGCTGCGTTGTCTGGGGACCTTCATCAGGAGGCCGGTTACTGCTGGGTCGTCCGGGAGGGGTCTGTGGGGTGGTGTGGTACGGGCACCCGGCACTTGAGAGCCCAAGGGTTGGGCCTAAGGGCTGGGCCTGAACAGTGAAAATAGGCGCACCTGTCGGTGCCCACTCTGCTGGGCAGCATCGTCAGGAGGGGAAGAGGAGGTCACGCCCCCGGGTCCTGGGGATGTCTCAGCTGGTCTGGGGGCTGCAGTCTCTCCTTGGCTGGCTCTCCCTCAGGGGTGTACTGTGGCACTCCATCCTCGAAGAGTCCATTAGGGTAAGGGGCTGCCGGGGGCCCAGTTGTAGGGCGTGGACCCCAGGTCTCAGGGGGCCTCTCCAAACCTTCCCCAGCTGCTGCTCCTTCGGGAGAGTGTTCCTGTGCAGGGAAGGGGCAAGGAAACCTGAGCAGCCACAACTGGAGTTGGGTGAGTCGGGGGGAAATCCTCAGGAGGGGAAGGCACTAGGGCAGGGGGAGAGGGGCGGCACGTAGCCGCTCCCTCCCCGGTGCTTCTGGTGGCCGTCGCTGGGTCCCCTAGGGTGTGGAGAGCGGAGCGGCTG
>JAGKTI010016016.1:0-19837 GCA_018397915.1 Birgus latro
TGTTGACAGTTAGAGAAACTTGTATTGGAGAGCATGCTGGTCTACTCTCTGTGTTACTGAGACACTGAAAAAGTTCAGCAAAGGGGGATGGTCAGGAACAAGTCCTGAAGGCTCATGAAACGGGAGCTCCAGCTCTCCCTGTCATCAGCCTTCCATCCACCTTGGGAGTACTGCCCTGCTCGACTGGTGCTACAGTCTACTCCCCTATCATCATAATTACTTCTTGGTGTAGACTTTCAACATTTCTGGTGATGAAGCTGAACAATAACAGAAGAATAACTGAGCTAAAATATTGACTTTTTCACGTGTTCTCTCTCTCACTTTTTCTCTCTTGATGAGCATATTGATTGAATGATAAAAACCAGAAATTGGACGATTTCCCATGTTGATTTTTACCCCCTAAACGTAGACCAAACGTTGACGTAAAATTGTGAGCGTAAAATCCGATATTTTATTGTTAGAATTCATGCCAGAAAAGATGGTGTTAAATAGAAAATCTTTTTAAATTCGATTTCATGGCGGAGCATGTCAGTTGAAACCTTCGGTACATTCCCTTGGAAAGCTGGTATTCTAAGGGGTTTCTTTGGTCTCATGAATAAATATACATCTAAAAACAATGTTCATTGAACGTACCCACTACCTGCTGAAAGAATATCTTCTTTATCTCTGAAAACCATCGCGGTTGGACCGTGTCGTCCGGCCGCTCATCTCTTACTTGAACGAATAGTAAACATCACTTCGTTCACTGTGTCCACTCACTTGTAATAATCTACTTTATCCCTGAAGTGTAGTTTCATAACATACAGACACAACAGACATGATGAAATCTTCCGTAAATTGAAAACAGGTTAATGCAAATGTGTTTGTCCTAGCCACTTCACTCCCAGAGATAACAAAAATACAAAACAAATGCAAAAGAAAAATTATTTAAGACAATGGCAGAAAAAAAAAGGCCTTAGAAATTTTCCTCCAACACACATTTACCTGGAAAATCTTCCTGGGAAAATCCGTCTTTGGATATATCCCCTTTTATACCACAGCACGTAAACCATTAATGTAAATTCCGTGCGTCAACTTTCTCGTCCGCCTCCTACCGCACATTATCATCTGCCAACTTCCTCGTGCAACTTTGCTTCACAACCTTTCCTCAGGGCGATGAGAGTTTGTGTTTTTCCGGAAGCAACACAATTTCCAAATTATATTATTCTAGCCATGTTATAAAAGTTTAAGCCTGTCATATATTTTTTAGTAAGGGTTACGAGGGTAATGGCATTCTTAGATGCAGAAGCTGTGTCAATAAGCAGGATTTGAGTTACTTGGTACACGGATCACAATAATCTTATTGAACCTTATATGGGCGGCCGTCCTGTATTTTAATAAAGAAGACATTTTGAAGAGTACTGATATCCCAAATCCAAAGTAAATCACCTGTCATTGTCCAAAATAAAGTAATAGGTAGTCCAAACATTCATGAATGTCTTAGATGAATTAGGTTTAACCCTCTGAAGAGTACAGATTTCCCATAACTGAATAAAAATTACTTGCTGTAACCAGCTGATTACAAAAAATTATTGGCACTGAACATTCCTACATTGTACAGAACACTCAAACGGAAAGAAATAATGGTGATGTGCAGTCTCCTCCTGTGCATTGAGAGAAATCATGGAAACTGTATAACAAATCCCGCGATGTGCATGCCAATTAGAAAGAATTACAAAATACGTTAATTTTACTGCATCAAGGACGAAGTTTTCCAATGAAAAAGTAACATGATCGCAATGGTGGCATATATGATGTGATATCATAGGATACACTCAGTGAGTAGTGGCAGTAGTAGTTATAATAGTTGTAGTAGTAGTAGTAGTAGTAGCAGTAGCAGCAGCAGCAGCAGCAGCAGCAGCAGTAATAGTAGAAGTTGTAGTAACAGTAGTAGTAGTAGTAGTAGTAGTAGTAGTAGTAGTAGAGAGGGGCAGGACCGCCAGGCCTGGCTGCAAAATCTTGGCGAGTAATCCTCAGCAACATCAAGTTTGGGGAGGCAGCAACAGACCTGTGTAACACCATTTCCTCACTGGCGAGGAACCTGGCTTCGAGTCAGTGCAACAACATTGATACACTGACGGCTTGCAGATAATTCACCTTGATAAGAGTTCAGGATGTAGGCCAACTGGGTGGGTGAAGTCTTACGACGGATTATAAGAAAATGCATCATGGAGGTGGTGAAAGAGGATGTTTAGCAGGCGGTTGGCAACCTTCAAGTGTGTGCAGGCCAGCAGGCAGGAGGTGAGGCAGCTGTTCACTCTAAGAGGAAAATATATGAGGAAGAGGACTATCAGGCAGTATTATTAGTTGATGCCTCAGACGCTTTTAATTCCATTACCCGAAAGGCAATGATGCACAACATCAAGGTTAAATGCCCATCATTTGCCCAGTATGTGAAAAACACCTACAAAGAACCAGCAGACCTCTTCATTGTGTGTAAGACAGCTGCTCATGATGTCGGTGTAATCCAGTCCACAGAAAATACTACCCAGTGGCACCCCATTGGCATGGCTATGTACGCCCTGGCTATGACAGTGCTGCAACAACAGATCAAATTCAAGACCACCAGCATAAAAGAAGCAGCCTATGCAGAAGATCTGACACGTGCTGGCAAGGTGGAAGATGTGAGAAAATGGTGGGACCTTGTAACATGTCATAGCCATGAAATAGGTTACTGCCCTAATGCAAGTAAGTCCATTTTGATCGTGAAACCAGAGTACTATCAAGATGCACTGGAGGCCTTTAGAGACACAATCATGCTAGTGACTAAGGAAGGTCAGAGGCATCTAGGTCCTGTGACTGGAACTAAGGAATTCAAAGACCAATATGTGAGTGATAAGGTAGACATGGGTAGAAGAAATTCATGTACTATCCAGCCAAACAAAAACAGAACCCTATGTAGAATACGGCACATTTATGTATGTGGAAAGCACAAGCGGAACTTCGTGATGAGGACCATGCCAGACATCGAGTTGCTGATACAGCTACTGGAGGATGCTATCAGGGATTCATTCCTCCCATCTCTGACCACTGGCCACATCCCCACACCAGAAGAGAGGGACCGTCTGGCACTACAACCCAGGACTGGAGGCCTTGGCATTATAAATCCAGCAGCCGTGGCAAGCTACGGACATAGAAATTCACTTACATTCACCGACTCCCTGTCAAAGAAGATTTGTGCCCAGACTGAGACGAGTGAGATCGCCCACCAAAGGCAGAAAGACATCAAGACACAGATAAGCAATGAGCGAGAAGCAAGACAAAAGGACCAGCTGCTGCACATAACGGGAAATTTAACACCAGTGCAGAAGAGTTGAAAGTGTAAAGGAGGCTGGGGTATCTAACTGGGTGACACCCCTGCCTCTCAAGGCAAAAGGCTTCCACTTCAACAAACAAGAATTTATTGACGCTATAGCCTTGAGATATGGGTGGCCAATAGAGAACCTGCCTCAACATTGTGTCTGTGGCACTGCCTCTGATTCAAACGATGTAAAGGTTTCCAAAAAGGGAGGCTTTGTTTGCACGATGAAGTGCGTGACCTCACTACCAAAATGCTGCAGGAAATATGCCATGATGTCACCACTGAACCAGCTCTGCCACCCCTAGACGGCGAGCACTACACCCACAGAACAGCAAACACATCAAATGATGCAAGAATGGATGTCACTGCTCTAGGTTTCTGGACACGTGGGCAGAGGGCGTTCTTCGACATTAGGATTTTTTATCCAATGGCAGCATGTCATCGTGAACTGTCTCTAGAAGCTGTACACAAAAGGAATGAACAAGAATAAAACAGCAACTATCAAGAAAGGATCCAACATGTGGACCACGTTCGATTCATTCCCTTGCGTTCACAACATCAGGTGGGCTGGGTCCATATGCGGTGAGATTTTACTCGAGACTGGCAGAGGTTCTTTCTGAGAAGTGTCAACCGCAGAGGTCTGTTATGGCCTAGATGAGATGTCGATTGTCATTCTCCCTCATGAGGTCTGCACTCCTATGTCTCAGGGACACAAGATCATTAGCCCTCAGGCCTGTCTCTCTGGTAGGTATGGGTTACGAAGCTACTGTTGCCGAGAGCCGCATAGACCAATGACTACAATAATGTCTTTATTAGCGCTGTAATGTTTAATGAATGTATAGTCATAAAAGTAGTAGTAGATGGTTGGTAACCCCATCCGTTGGCGTGCTTGGGGCCAACTGATTGTAGTATGAGTGTTAGTGTTAACCTTCACATTACAACTCGAAATGAACTGTATTAAGAAGGTTGGTTTTGATCGTCACAATATAATTTCCAAATGGATGGAAGTGATGTCAGTAGTTACCGAATGAGAGCCCATTCCACAGCATGTACCAAGATATTAAAGCATAATCTGCCATAAGTCCTTTATAAATTTCGAAGGGGGGCTGATCCCCTCAAAATATTGAAAAATTTTACGGAGCGAAAGCCATTAACAAGAAACCAGTGGAACTGACCAGAGAAGTTTCGATGAAATTCAAGCACTCACGTTTTCCCAGTTCTGAAGGTTTCATTTCTTTTAGGGGGGCCTGACTCCCCTAAGAATCACTGGAAGGGTAGGTCACGCACCCTGAGTATCGTGTTGAGGATGAGAGTCTATTGCACAACCAAAGACAAAAGTCATGTCCAAAAATCTGGTGAACACATCTGCTTAAAGGCTCAAATTTGGGTGTGCTCTGCCTTGTGTCATACGGCAGATTAGTAGCACTGACCCCAGATGCCATTTGCTCCACGTGACGAACTTGTGGAAGCGAGCATGTTTGTGATAACTAAGCGAACCATACCTATATACTGTATTTTTCCTACTGCTACTTTAACTTGTTATATATGAAGCGTTTCTCTTTTTTTTTTTCTTTTTTTTACACATACGTCGCAACACTGCAGTTTAGTAAACTAAAGAACTTTATTGATATCAGTTTTCCTTTTATATTTATTTGACTTCTGCTTCGCTTACGTTGATAATTATGAGCTGTGATTCTCATTATCTGCCAGTGTTAGGATACAAAATTGTCCAACTATATTTTTCATGAGGAGAGATTTACTCTATAAGGATAAGGGAATGTTTTCAGTGGGGAAATAAATCCCACAGTTGGAGTTCGTACACATAACCCAGAAGACCAAAGACTACAAACAATTGTTTGTGTGCTTCATTCAGTGTTCAATTAACGGCGTAAGCAGTGCTTGCAGGTGCTGTCTTCCATCGTTGTGATTATATCCTGGTCCTGCAGTGATGTGGTGACACGAAGGCGACTTGAACGATGACATTTCTCCGTTCTGCCATCCTCCCGAAATCACATGATCCACCTTTCTTCGGTTCTACATGCACGAAATGTTAGCTCTATCAGTTCAAGATTCCCACTCCCTAAATAAAGGTAGATCCTGTCCTCTCTCATTTCCCGAGTAGCTGGATGCATACCGTATTGATTTCCCTCTTCATAACTAGGTATATAATAGGCTGCTTGACGTTTTTTGGTAAGATTAAGTTGTAATGTCCAGGCGATTGTCCCCTGACCGTATATGGTTTACGTTTCGCCCCTTGGAAGCAGTAATTTTTGCTGATTGATGTTAAGGCTTCGGTTTCCTGAATTCATTTATACCATTATCCCATCACCAGCAGATATGAAGATTGAGGAAGTCAGGCTATAGTCAACCACGAATATATAAATGTGGCAGAGCTAAAACAATGTTTCACGAGTTTCATTTAATCTTCGGACAAAACAGTGACCTGACTTTTGACTTTGGCTACAACATGCACTGAAATATCAGAGCATATCTGCATCATTTTCATTGTTTCCGAGATATTTTAATTTGGCTAGGAAAGTTAACCCCCTAAAAATAATAGTTGGAAAACTGTATGTAATGGAAGACCATTTAGTTACTAGACTAACTCGCCTGGGAAATTTCATTTAGATCCTTGAAATAGTCGGGGAGAAACACACACACACACAAACACACACACACACACACACACACACACAAACACACACACACACACACACACACACACACACACACACAGGCTGATTCTCGCGCAACGGTATATGCCTAATTGCCGAAAAAAATACCATCCAACTTCTCATTAAATTATCGATAATCTTCAAATGATAAGCATTTTTTTATTGAAGAAAAGGACAAATTCAGTACGGCTTATTAAAATTGCAGTAATGTCAATATGTAGTTGGGCACTGAACACAAAAGAGAATCATATTCAAGTTAAAATACTAAAAATAAAGTGTTCCAAGTAACTGTGAATGGGTTGGTGGGTTCAGCACCAGTACTGATATCCAGCTAATACTGCCACCCACACTAATACAGTCATTCACCCAGTACTGCCATCCACGACTACCAACCACACCAGTACTGCTATCCCCACAAGTATTTACATCTGTACAATACTTCAGACAAACCAGTCATCCAGATCAGTAGTGCCACCGACACCGAAATGACCATACACACCAATACTGCCATTCATACCAAAATAAAAAGCCACTTCAGTAATTCCACCCACACCAATACTGCCATCCATAATACTACTACCATAAACACCGACATTGCCATCCACACCAATGCTACCATACACACCAATACTGCCATCCACACCAGTGCTGCCATCCACACCAGTGCTGCCATTCTCGTCAATCAGCTACACCATTCACACCAAACCTGCCATCTTCAACAATACTTCCTTCCATTCAAATACTATCATGCGCACCAATTCTTATGTCCACGCCAGAACTGTCATCCACACCAATACTGTCATCCACACCAATACTGTCATCCTCACCAGTAATGTCATTCACGCCATTACTGCCATGCACACTAATACTGCCATCCTTACCGATACTTCTGTCCACACCAGTACTGTCCTACAAAATAATACTGTCATCCACAGCATTTCTGCTATCCACAGCAGTACTGTCATCCACGCCTGCTAACCACAGCAAAACTGTCAGCCACACCAACACTGTCATTCACACCAAAACTTTTATCCAAACAAATACTGCCATCCACACCATTACTGCCATCCACATCAGTACTGCCGTCCACTCCCATAGGGATATCCACACCAATATTGCCATCCACATCATTGCAGCCACCCACACCAATACTGTCATCAACACCAATACTGCCATCCACACCAATACTACCCTGTAAAACAATAATGCCATCCTCACTACTGCTGCCATCAACACCAAAAATGTCATCCACGCCACGACTGACATCCTCACCAATACTGCCCTCCAGGCCTGCCATCCTCACCAATACTGCACACCAGGCCAGCCATCCACACTAATACCGCCATCCATACCAGTACTCCCAGTTATAACAATACTGCCAACCACAGGAATAGTGCCATCCACACCTTAACCCTGCCATGCAAACCATTGCTGCTATCCACACCAATACTCTCATGCACACTAATACTGCCATCCACGACTGCCAACCACACCAATACTGCCATCCACACCAATACTCCAGTTCACAGCAGTACAGTCAATCCACACCAATTCTGCCATCCATACAAATACTGACATTCACATCAATACTACCATCCACACCCACCAATACTGCCATCCACACCAATACTGCCATCCACCAGTACTATCATCCACACCAATACTGCCATCCACTTCAATACTGCAATCCACACCAATACTACCATCCACACCCACCAATACTGTCATCCACACCAATACTACCATCCACACCAATACAGTCAATCCACACCAATTCTTCCATCCATAAAAATACTGCCATCCATACAAATACTACCATCCACACCCACCAATACTGCCATCCACACCAATACTGCCATTCACACCAGTACTAACATCCACACCAATACTGCCATTCACTTCAATACTGCCATCCACACCAATACTGCCATCCACACCAATACTGCCATCCACACCAGTACTACCATTCACACCAGTACTGCCATCCACACCAATACTACCATCCACACCAATACTACCATCAACACCAATGCTACCATCCACACCCACCAATACTGCCATCCACACCAATACTGCCATCCACACCAATACTACCATCCACACCACTACTGCCATCCACACCAATACTACCATCCACACCAATACTGCCATCCACACTAATACTGTCATCAGCACCAGTACTGCCATCAACACCAATACTGCCATCCACACCAATACTGCCATTCACATCAATATTGCCATTCACACCATTACCGCTATTCAGACCATTACCGTAATCCATCCCAATACTGCCATCCACGCCAATGCTGCTGACTACACCATTACCTTCATCCACGCCAATAATGCCATCGACACCAGTACTGCCATTTACCCAAGTACTGCCATCCACACCAGTACTGCCCTCAACACCACACCACCCATCCACATCATTACCACTATTGCCATCCACAATAATACCGCCATTCACACCGGTACTACCATCCATGCCAATGCTGCTGTCTACATCATTACTGTCATCCACACCAATAATGGCATCCACACCAGTACCGCCATCCCTGCCTGCAAAGCAAACTAATACTGCCATCCACCCCAGTATTGCTATCCATACCTTCTTCCTTGCATAAAAAAAAAAAATCTGCCTTCCATACCCGCGAACAACACCATTACTGTTATCCAAGCCTATATTGAAATGCACACCAACACTGCCATCCATCCAATACTGCCATCTACACTAATTCTGCCATCTACACCAATACTGCCACTCACACCAATAATGCCATCCACACCAATACTCCGATCCACACCAGTACTGCCATCCACGCATGTCAACCATATCATTTTTGTCACCCATATCAATACTGTCGTCTCGACCAACACTTCCATCTACACATGTACAGCACTGGCATCCACACCTGTACGGTCATTCACCCCAGTGCTGCCATCCAAAGCAGTTCCGCCCTCCACACTAATTCTGCAATCCACACCGCTACTGCTGTCCACACCAATCCTGTCATCCACGCCTGCCAACAAAACCAGTACTGCCCTCAATGCCTGCATATCAGACCAACACTGATACCCACTCCAGTACTGCTATCCAAAAGCCAACCACACCAGTACTGCCACCCACACCAATACTGCCCTCGACTCCTGCATGTCACACCAATACTGCCATCCACACCCGTACTGCCGTCCATACCTGCCAAATACAAAAGTATTGCCATGCACACCAGTAATGCTATCCATGCCTGCAAACCACACCAATACTGATACCCACATCAATGCTGCCCTTGATGCCTACATTCTCATCAACACTACCATCCACACCAATACTGCCATCCACGCCTGCTAACCACATAAGTACTACCATCCACACCAGTAATGCCATCCATGCCTGCCAACCACACCTGTACTGCCACCCACACCAATACTTCCCTTGATGCCTACATTCACATCAACACTCTCATCCACACCAGTAATTCCATCCACGCCTGGCAACCACACCAATACTGCCACTCATCACAGTATTGCCATCCACAACAGTACTTCCATCCATCACAGAACTGCCATAAACACCAGTACTGCCATCCACGCCTGCCAGCCACACTACACGGTGCATGAGTCTGAAGCTGTCATTATAGTGCCCGGGGAACCTACCAGTCAACAGTACATCCGGTTTCGTATCATATTATGCACGAATAATTATTATACACGAATATATTATAACGAATAATATTATACACGAACATATTATTATACTCAAATACATTTTAACGAATAATATTATACATGAACATATTATACACGAATCACACGCATATTATACGCAAAATCAGACGCACTGTTGACGGTTTGGTTGCCAGGGCCAGTTAATGACACCTTCAGACTTGTGTGCAGTGCCTATAGCATTGTCATCCACACCTGCCAGCCACACCAGTACTGTCATCCACACCAATACTACCACCCATGCCTGTCAACCACACCAGTATTATCATCTGCACCATACTCCAATCCAGTTCCACCAGCCACTCCAATATTTCCGTCATTACCAGTTCTGAAATCCTTGTCACTAAATACAAAAGATCTGTCATCCACAACAAGGATTTTGCCACCAGAGGGCCGGATATCAACAAATCATTGCTGTGTGCGGCTCATATTCCTGCTTTTTCCGCTGTTTTTGCCTTCCAACACCCTTCTGTCGTAGCAGGGAGCAACATAAAGGTCCAGTGCTCACTTCACCAGTGGTTGTGTTTTTTGAGGTGTTTGGACTTAGCCTGTAGTTTGGGGGGGAAATTCAGTGCGGCAGCCGGGGCCCCCCTGGTCGGGTTTTCTCGTTTCTGCGCATGCGCAGTACGACCTGTGTGACGTCATGGACTTCCCCTGCTATCATTGGTCTATACTGTCGTGCTTGTGAAGCTGACGCCACACTCACCCTGCTACCTGCCTAGGTGTGCATCAGCATGGAGTATTCAGGCCCTGCCACTTTAGAGGACATTGAAGCTAATCTGGTGCTGAAAGACGAGGATGAGATGTCTCAGAGTGATTGCCCACAGCTTCCACAAAGCAGCAGCAATGTCTCGTTAGCTGGGGAAGTAGCTACTGAACCAGCACTATCTGTACCTGCCGCATCTCACCCAGTTAGCCAGGAATCTTCCTCTGCCAAGCGTCCTGTACATAACACCTCGGATACCAACAGTGAGCCTTCATCCCCTGCTGCCAAATCCTCCAAGCGGCAAGAGACTTCTTGTCCTCTGCAGGGAGAAACTGGCCTTGGATCAAACACTCCTCGTCCCCTGCAGCTTGTTCATCCCCCCCCACCCCCCAAGTTTCACCAATGCTTCCTGCCTCTACTCCTTCAGCATTCGCTCCCAGTGCTGACTACAGCAAGCTTTTATTCAAAGACAACCCAACTGTGGACGTCAAACTTCGATGGTTGTCTCTGAGGTAAACCGTGCTTTTCACCCTGACCGCACCCAAACGGAGGTTAAGATGTCTGCAATTACTTCCCGTTTTGTTTACATCTCCAGACGTCGCAAGGACTTCATAGATAGCGTAACTAAAGGAGAGTTCCTAGCCCTTTCTTTGGAAATTCAAGACTCACCTGAGAGGCCCCGCAAGTTTCCTATTTACCTCCTTACACGTTATCCTGTCTGTACTGATCCCAACTTGGCCAAGGAGCTGCCAGGTATCTACTCAGCCCGACGTTTCTACCAGAATGGCACTCCTATCAACCGGCTGGTAGTCACCTGGAGCCTTCCTCACCCACCACCACCAACTGTCACCTTCAGCTTCCTTCCCTGCCTCCCACCTTGTGAGTTTCGCAAGATGAAGGACGAGCAACCGTGGTGCTTTCGATGCTGGGGCATTGGTCACATCTCCCGGTACTGTTCTGCACCAGAAAAATGTGCATGGTGCTCTGGCCTACACGACTCTCGGACGTGTCCTCACAGACCCCCCTCCACCTGCTTCTGATACAACCTCGATGCAACCCAACTCACCACCTCCAAATACCTTGCACTGGAAATGTCCCCGATGTCATCAAGAAGGAGTTAACGTGTGACACGGCTGCACTAGACGTCAGGCTACCTCTGCCCCCGTTGCCAAGGATGGGGCTCCACTAGCATCACCACCACCACCACTCCGCTCTGCTGCTCCCCCTGCCTCCACTATCGGTTTGGATTCAGCTGCAGTCACCGAACTTCGTGATGCTGTTGCAACTCTCAGGACTCGGATTACCTCATTCATGACACGTTTCAATGCAATAGAAGTCCGCATTGATGACTTGGTTAGCAAGCAAGCCACACTTGAGACAACATTAAATTCACTGGTTGAATCACAGCAAGTCATCATTACGACTGTCACCACCCTTACAGAAAAGCTGGACTCCATTGTCACTTCCATTGGACGACTGACTGCTCCCCCCAGGGAGTCTTCCCCTCGTGGCACACCGCATAGCACTTCTCATGCCACCACCACTCCCTCATTTGGCCTCCGCAAACGTAATGGCAAAGTTCGGTAACATGGCACAACTGCATGTCATCTCTTGGAATGCCTGTGGTGTTACGAACCGGTCTAAACGTACTGCGCTCAAAGGATATGTATACAGTCGCCACCCAGATATAATATTCATTCAGGAATCCTTTGTTGGTCGTGCGCATCTCGAGATAGAGGCACCCACAATCAGTGGTTATATTTCTTATGTCCATCGAGTCAGGAATGGACTTGTCACGTATGTTCACTCCTCCATCCAGCACCGTTTCCTCCAAAGCTCTGTAAACGACGAGACAACCTTCCAGCTTCTTGAGGTCACCATTGGAAGCGGCACAGTTCGGGTATGCAATGTGTATTCTGCGCCAGGCAGGTTGCATACAGCTGCTCTTCCAGCTCCCACCATCCGTGGCATGATATACATGGGGGATTATAATGCCCGACACCCTGCTTTGGGGGACCTTTCTGCCACTGTTAACCGTAATGGGACTAAACTTCTTGAGTATATTCGTCATAATCAGCTCACCCGCTGGGACATCGGTGGGGCCACACACTCTCGAGGAGGCACACTAGATCACATCCTTACATCCGGCCTCGTGGCGTCCCAAGTCAGGTGTTCATCAATCCCTGCTCTCTTCTCTGATCATATTGCTCTCAGCGTTCATTATTCCCTCCCTGCTACACCTTCTCCTGTACACAGACGTACTTGCATTGCAATCCCACCCAAGTACTGCCCTACATATGTCTCCTATATAACCAACCTTCTTCCCACGTTCAACCTTCAATGTCCTGAAAAGTTGTATTCATCACTTGTCAGCTCCACGCATGACTTCTACACCCATTATGTCAGCAGGCCACACATTACACGCCATCATGATGCCNACACCTGGACACTGGATAATCGTATCACTCAGGCAGAGAGGAAGGCAGTGGAAGACGGACTTGCCTTTCAAAGACGACCTTCCCCCGAGAGTCTCCATCGGTATCGATTGTCGAGGGATGATCTAGTTGCTCTCCAGCACTGCGTTTATACTGAATCTTGGCAGAAACTTACAGATGGCATCAACCATCAAACGACTGTTGGTTCCATGTGGCGCCTTATCAACAAGGTTGTTAAGAAGAAGCCCCCTAGTGTCCTCCACCACAGTCCAGCACAGTACGCACAGGATCTTGTAGACGCCTGGTCTGCACAGTCGCGGACTTGCACCCTTCCTGCACACATACAGGACGCACTCTCCACCAAGAAAAACGTTCGTGCACTCCGTCTCACCGCCGCTTTACTGAGGACAGACGATGAGGATGGTGTGGCTATAACTGATGATGAATTGCGACGGGCCCTCGGCAGGGGTAGGGTAACGGCTCCAGGTGATGATGGGATCACTTTTTCTGTCCTCCGTGTCCTCCTGAAAGTTCCTGGCAATCCCCTTCTCCAGCTTTTCAACCTTTGCGTCCGTCTGGGATATGTGCCTCAAGCCTGGACCCACAGTACAATCGTGCCTATTCCTAAACCTGGTACTGATAAATTCCGACCTATTTCTCTCACCTCCTGCTTCAATAAAGTACTAGAACGCATCCTCCTCACAAGACTCTTGTTTAGGCTGCAGGACAAGCTCTCGCCCCGATTGTATGGTTTTTTACCACAGCGAGGGACACATCACTGCCTCTTGGAGCTATACACCCTCCTGTCCCCCACCAGTGTAGTGGCTTTCATTGATTTACACAGTGCCTTTGATGTCGCCAACAGAGACATCATCCTCGACCAGCTGGTGGATTTTGGAGTCAAGGGAAACCTGCAGCGATGGATACGTGGTTACCTAACCAAAAGATCATCTCGTGTTCTTTTTAGGGGCGCATGCAGCTCTGCTGAGGATTTTGACTTGGTACTCCGCAAGGTGGTGTCCTTAGTCCTTTTTTGTTTAATATCCCTATTCATCGTTTACTCACCCTCCTTCCTGACTTCCCTGGAATCACAATTACTTGCTATGCTGATGACATCTGCATTCACTCAAATTCCTCAGCAGATCTGCAACGTTTCCTTCACTGGTTTCACGAGGCGGCTTCTAAATGTGGACTCATTATCTCACCAGAAAAGAGTAGAATCTTCACTTCCCGTCCAGCAAGAACACTACCTGTATTCTCTGTCGGCGATTGTGTTATTCCCCTATGCACGCAGTACCTTTATCTTGGGGCACCGGTACGGATTTCTCCCTCCATTCCTGCAAGACAACGTGTGCATCCGATTGTTCAGGGTCTGCTAACCCGGCTACAGCAGCGCCTAAAACCTCTCAAGTGGCTTATTAATTATGCTGCCGGAGTGTCTATTCCTGTAGCACGATCCATATACATAGCGTTCATTCGATCAGTTGTTGATTATCTCTCCCCTGCTCTTTGTCAACTTTCCAGAACAGCCTTACAACCTCTTGTGAAGTTCCAAAACGCAGTAATGAGACTTATCCTGGGCTGCCCTGGCTCAACCAGAATTGTCAACATGCAACTTGAACTCAACCTACCACCACTTGTTGAAAGAATATACTCCATGGTGACATACTTCAGCGTTAAGTGCCTGCATTATCCTCACCTTTCTCCCCACTACTCTCACAGCATTCGGACCTCCTTTGATCCCACTGCACCAAGACCTTTGCTTTGCAGTGGTGGCCGCACTCTAGTTAATACTGTTTGTTCATATGTCCGACAACTAAACATCAACATACCAGTGCTTACTGAGGAGGTGGACTGTGGCATTCCACCTTGGCAGACCCCTGTTCCTGCTGTCTCATACACTCCGGCCTCCAAGACTGACCTGCCTCAGCTTCAGAAACAGCTAGCTTTGGAGACTATCGCCAGGCTGTCATCTTCCCTCCCTTCGCCCCACCATATCTACACTGATGGCTCCCTGCAAGAGGATGGAAGTGCTGGTTGTGCAGTGTTTTCCCCAAGTCTGGATCCACCTCAAGGGGGCTGGTTGGGCCGTCGACTGCCAACCTCATCGAGCTCTACGTATTGCGAACTACATGGACTCCGCGATGCAGTTACTTTATTAGTACGGACGAACAACAGCGGCTTGATCATCTGTGACTCACAGTCGGCCCTCCTTGCCCTCTCCTCTCCCAGGCCTGCATATCAACACATAGTTATGCAGATACTCCGTCAATTGGCCACTGCCCGCGATCGTTCGCTGGTGGTGCACTTTCTGTGGATTCCTTCTCATATTGGTCTTGCAGCTAACAACACCGCTGACCTCATTGCAAGGACTGCCTGCGGACTGGATCTGCCTGCTGTGGATGCNGAGGAGGTGGACTGTGGCATTCCACCTTGGCAGACCCCTGTTCCTGCTGTCTCATACACTCCGGCCTCCAAGACTGACCTGCCTCAGCTTCAGAAACAGCTAGCTTTGGAGACTATCGCCAGGCTGTCATCTTCCCTCCCTTCGCCCCACCATATCTACACTGATGGCTCCCTGCAAGAGGATGGAAGTGCTGGTTGTGCAGTGTTTTCCCCAAGTCTGGATCCACCTCAAGGGGGCTGGTTGGGCCGTCGACTGCCAACCTCATCGAGCTCTACATATTGCGAACTACATGGACTCCGCGATGCAGTTACTTTATTAGTACGGACGAACAACAGCGGCTTGATCATCTGTGACTCACAGTCGGCCCTCCATGCTCTCTCCTCTCCCAGGCCTGCATATCAACACATAGTTATGCAGATACTCCGTCAATTGGCCACTGCCCGCGATCGTTCGCTGGTGGTGCACTTTCTGTGGATTCCTTCTCATATTGGTCTTGCAGCTAACAACACCGCTGACCTCATTGCAAGGACTGCCTCCGGACTGGATCTGCCTGCTGTGGATGCCTCTAATGTCTTCCCCATTTGCTACAAACAGATAATACGCAGAGCAGCCCGCTCCCCTATTCTCCACCGTAGAAATGCTGAGAGGACTCACAGTGCGTCTATCCAACATTATGATCACTTTCTACATCGACCCCATAGATATCGTCGAAGTGGTCTTATGGTTCATCGACATAACGTGGTGTGTGCCCTCCTCAGACTGGGATATCGACCTGTGTGACAAGTGGCTGGGGTGGACAACGCAACTCGTTTTTCCTCCTGTAAGCTGTGTGACGCATCCAGTGCCAACACCTTGACCACTATTGCCTGCAATGTCCACTTGTCTCTGATTTAATACCACACGGACTCACATTAGTGAACACTTGTAAACATTTATTGGATGAAGATAATGCAGATGTTATTCTCATGCGTCATCCACACTTTGGTGGGTGTTAATTTGTTTTAGCTAGACAGCGTGTCCTGCGTGGCACGAGTTCCCTTGTACTCACCTCACATATGCCCACATGGCACTGTAATAGGTTTGTCGCCTTCGGGCGTAATAAATTAATCTAATTAAATTAATCCACAACAATACAGCCATCTCCTCCAAAACTGCCATCATCTCAAACAGAATCTCGTCTGACGAGGAATGTGCCGACCATCCAGGATGAATACCACTTTACTAAGCTATAAAAATAAGCTATACCGACATTTCTACTTGGATTAGTTATTAACCCTCCTTAGTAACCTTAAAATTTCACCCTGCCCTATGTAACGTGGTGTCCATCAGACCCCAATCTTTAAAAAATTCACCAAAAATACTTGCAGCAACTTTACCGAAACAGCCACTTGTACTCAAGTTATGTAGCCCTTTTACTTCAATTTGGTCCAAAATGCATGAAAACATAAGTGAAGAAGTATTTAAAGGAAAACTAAAAAGAAAAACATTGAAAATTTTTATACCAACTGAAATTAGTGGCTGCCATACCAAAGCTGAAATGGCCCACCAGTTTTGTATCATTGCCAGCTGTAAAACAATGAGCAAAGTATCTCAAAAAAGAAAAAAGAAGAAAGAAGCACATGTCATAAATAACTGTAGCCATGGAAGATATATATGGCCATAAAAATACACAGATTAGGTAACTTGGGGTCCACTGGACCCATAGAAACAGATCCCAAACTGATCCCATCACCTCCATAAACTAATCTACTAGTCAGGAAGGTAGAGGGAAAATCAGATCCCAAGACCTTATAGTAATATATAAAAAAAAACACTAAGAAAAGTAGCCTGGGGTTTGATGATTCCCCAGGTTACCTAAGGAGGGTTAATACTTAACGCATTTGTTCCCTTACTTGTACAATACATCGTGGACGGTGCTGGGCATTACTGACAGATAACCACAAAGTTTGGACAGATGAACTTCGCAACACTGAGCCGGTTGTTGACAAGAGGCGTAGGTCTTGGCTGACTCATTTTTTGTATCACGTTTGCGAATAAAGTGGATGAATATTTCAAACACACACACACACATGCACACGCGCACATACAAATGGAAAGACACCAAGCAAAACACAATGATCACTTTCGCTAAGCCATCGCTGCAATAATCAAGTGTGTAAAAATTAAACGTACATCAGTGTAACTTGAGAATACTGTTGTGCAGTAATGAAATATATAATATCATGTCATTATTAGAAACATCAGTTAGTGTAGATATTATATAGGCATTAGTATATATCTCATAACACAATGTACAGGATGTAGTGTCTGATTTCACATGATATCTGTACAGTCTGTTGTCCTAGACTATCAAGAATCCTAACATACGATGTTTCTCAAAATATCCTCGTAGTCCAAACAACCAAGAAACTCATGATGTATTCAAACACGTGGAAGCCCACAGGAGATCAATTAGACACTACTACCTTACCTAAACATCCTTTCCCACCTGTATATAATGGCAGAGAGAAGCCCTTCACATCAGAGAAGGGGATAGAGAATGCCCGAGAGCACAATTAGGGCAAAGTAAGGAGAAAGGGGAGACTGGCCGTCACGCTAAGCTCGTTTGTAAATCAATATCAAGATAACTGTACAATAAAACACAGTAACCCAAGAGTACTGTAACTCACCTTCATGATAATACGTCTCACGACTTATTTCTGGTTGTATTAAATAACCCATCATCGACTTCCCAACAAGTACCTCCGACCACGCTACCGAGATTGGTGGCAAGCGGTAGAAACGAACCAAGTACGATAAACTATATTACCGAGATTAGTAGCTTGAATTTAAATAGGGAAGAGTTTCTAGGGTCAGTCCTAGCAAGAGTAAATAAGTTTCTTCAAGTACTGTACATCTCTAAATACATTCATATTTTGAAATATCTTCCCATTCATATGTTAGGTGTCGTACTGTATTTTGGTGAGAATAATAAATCCTGTAATGTTTCTGTAAATCATATTTTTTAAACATGCATCAATTGTCACATCTCCTTGTACAGTACATTAACAGCATCATTTATGATAATTGGTTTAAAAACTTAATGCCACATTCCAGGTGTTGTCTTGCTAATGATTACTTAAAAGAATAATTTTACCTATTGTATTCTAAGATTTTATTAAGTTTATTGAGAGTACGACTTAATATTCCAGTTGTAGCAGTTATTTCGTCATGTATGGTTACTAGTGATTCCAGCTAAGGTTATGAGACTGTTAATCAAGAACAAATTTATCATCAGGATTTTGGTTACTTTGAATAACGCATCCGACCACATATAACCAATCACAGAAAATATTTTGAAAATGCTGTCAACAATATTTTGAAGAATCATCCTCATGAAACAATGTCAGTTGTCACTATAAAATAAAATAAATGGTTTTAAAAAAGGATCAGTATTACAATAAACTGAAACATAATCATTGAATATACTCATCTGGAACGATTAAGTGACCTACAGCTTCCTAAAGGATGTTTTTGTCATTACATTACAACCAGAATTCCATAATCCACAGGAATGTTAACATCATTAAAATATTAATTCATTAAGGACTGCTGGTTGATATTTTTTTCTGATCTTCCTTTGACACTGTTAATGATGCTTTTGTTACTGGCATAGATACCCCAGTTGTGTGACAGAAATAGGAGAGGGAGATGATACGCGTACAGATAAAACGAGCCGCTAAGAAATCAGTTAATCCTTCCCTATCGTGTTCTGACCTGGTGGGTCGGACAAAGGGTCACTGTGTGTACTCAGTGGTCAAAATTTTACTGGAAATAGATTAGGAGATTATCACAAAGACCCTACTTCCCAGTTTAACTGCTCCTGTCCGTGAGAAAGTGCAGTAAGCTTAAGAGGGGCGGAGCGTATTTTCAGAGTAACTGCCAATCTAAATATGCCAAATCTTTCTCTGACTTTCTTGATGGCTCGTAATTGGCTATGGGTGAGCTGAGTAAGGCCCTCATGGGTCGTACGAGGTACTAGTACTGTTGAGTGGCTGGAGAATATTATTCCAAACCCCTAATGGCTAAATAACCGAAAGAGGCGGAGAAACGACCTTTTATAAGCTCGATTTAGCAGAGAGAGCGTCACTTTTAAAGTCATTTTCAAAAGACACATTCATACGTCTTTGTACAGTCACGTACTTTGTCATATTTTATTACACTTTCCCTCATAGTTTCTCATTGCTTAATACGTGACGTTAATTTCAAACGACACTGTTTTGCACCATTATTAGTTTATTCACTACTCCAATATAATTTATTCATTTCTCTCACCTACAGTATACTTGTGCGTGATTTATACTTGCTTTTTACCCTGTCTCCAAGCCACTCGCGTTCGGTACCTGTGAGTATTGTTTGTGTACCTACACTCCACTGAGTTGTGATCTGGTTAGGTAAGAGTACCTAGGTTATATTTGTATTACGCAGAGCTATGTGTGCATTTTTTCTCTTTGTAAATCGAATCCGGAATCTTTTATGGGATGTGTGTGTTATAGTGTACAGTAAAGTTAA
>JAGKTI010016017.1:0-14955 GCA_018397915.1 Birgus latro
ATTATTATTATTATTATTATTATTATTATTATTATTATTATTATTATTATTATTGTCCATCCATCCATCATCCAATCCTATGCTGCCCCATGAGGAGCATAGGAGCCTGGGGCTAGGCAAGTTGGTCCTGACATGTAAGATGAGAGTGACCAGCCTCACTCATCCCTGAGTGGTATAACATGAGCAATAAACACCAACCATCCCTTGGATATAAACCTTCACTGGCTCAATCCGACTGGAGTGCCATAATTAATTACCCACTAAATCACTAGGCGCCATAATTTGGTTATATGGCTACCACCCAGTGTAGTAAATGGTTTCCTGGTGTACAGGAAACCATTTGGCCTGTCATTCATTGTAGAGTCACCCATAGGCAGAAGGAAGAGGAAAGAATGGAGGAAAGAAAGATGGAAGAGGGAGTGTAAAGTCATTATTATTATTATTATTATAATTATAATTATACATATATCATCTAATCCTGTGTTGCCTAGTTATAATTATTATTATTGTTATTATTCATCCAGACCTCCTTTCCCACCCTAGGGCAGGGTGAGGAGTGGCAACATCCAGACAGCCCAGATTTGCCCAGTCCAGTGGGCCACACTTCCATTCACTCACCATTCAAGTAACCGGAATCGTGGCTTTATCTGATACGTCAGAAACATTCACCACGTTCTGTAGCTTCACCTAAACGTATCCGATAGAGTAAGTCCGGACGCTGTCATGTTAAAAAGCGGTTCCAAATCCCCAATCATACGCTTCTTCTCACAACATTCATCCAGCCAGCTCGATTTCTTGTCAGTCCCCTAGCCTCACTGCCTTCCAAACCTCTCTTCCCCACACACTCATCCACCATATCCCTCCACCTTCTCCTTGGCCTACCTCTCCTCCCTCTTTCAAATTCCCTCAGATATACCTTTTTCACCACTCTGTTGTTATCCATTCTTTTCATATGACTGTACCATCTCAATACACTTTCTTTGATTCTGGTGTCCACAGACCACCTCACTCCACATCTTTCACAAATCACATTTTTTTTTGTATCCTATCCACCCTCTGTACTCCACATACATTCCTCAGCAGTTCCATCTCCACTGCTTTCACTCTTGACTTTTCATTTTCATTCCGCACCATAGTCTCACATCTATACGTTAAAGTTGGCACTAACACTCTTTCATGTAAGCCTCATACAGCTGCAACACTAAAGCCCCTGTTTCTTATCAAGGCCTTTATTGCACCAGCTACTTTTCTTCCTTCTGTCACTCTGCTTTCCACTTCTTTTGACATTTTCCTCTTTTCTATCACTGTACCCAGGTATTTGAACCCTCTCACCAATTCCACTCTCTCTCCATTTTCTGTAACATCACACTGGGAGTCACCTAATAACCATCACTTTTCTCTTTCTTACATTTACTCTCAAGGCACGACGCTCACAGACATCAGCAGAACTCTGCAGTAGTCTACCAAGCTCTTGTCCAGTATTTGCAAGTTGTACTGGATCATCAGCATACAACAAATTTGAGATATTCCATCCACCACCATTCATTGCCAACGTCATCCCCCTCTCCATTACTCGTGTTTTTATTTCTCTCATCACCCCATCCATATATATATTGAACAACCATGGGGACATCACACAACCTTGTTGCATGCCCACACCGATTATTATTATTATTACTATATATTATTATGATTAATATACAGTAAGTCCTCATTTTTCGCTGTTTTGATGTTCCGCCAAAACGTCTCGAAATGTGAAACGTCGAA
Organism: Birgus latro; assembly: GCA_018397915.1. NCBI lineage: Eukaryota > Metazoa > Arthropoda > Malacostraca > Decapoda > Coenobitidae > Birgus > Birgus latro. Next base: position 1,768 of record JAGKTI010016017.1, read on the forward strand.
GTGTGAAGTTAAAAATCAATGGGAAAAATAGATGGGCAGTCCAGTGGGACAGCTACCTACCCTATCAAAGTCCTATAACACCAATCAGGCCCTACCCAAAATTAAATGTGGAGTGTTTACTAGTTGCTTATACAGCATAACAATAAACATGTACCTGAAATGACATTAGAACTGTTATAAAGAGCTGCAACACAAAAAATCCTTACAGAAATAAAGTAAACATTGGCATGAGTGGCAGGTGAAGGTGTGTTGAGGGTGGATGGGCTAGTTACTAGGTGACATGGGCCTCTCTAGGGAAGTCCTATCACCTAAGCCGAAGCCCTCAAAGTCGAATTCAGGCTCCAGCAACTCCACTTCCTCTCTCTCTCCACTTCTCCTCCTTCATCCTCCTCTCCTGTCACGTCTAAGTCTTGCATAGCAGCCACATTCTGTGTCACATTAAAAAATCGTGTGATCCTGGCTTGTCTCTGCTCCAGTATGTTTCTGTTGTAGACTGCCATCACTTCAGACTTCAGATCATTCAAGGTGGTTAGGATCTGGGTAGCCTCAGGCATAGTCCCGGTGTATGTCTCAAAGGTTGTTGCCATGTCGGTTATGGTGGACAGGGTGTGGGACAATTTCTGGGTGGTCATCATCTCCTGTGCAGTGTGATCTGGCCTTTCATTCTCTTCACTAGAGTTCATCTCTTCCTCTGTTATGTCAGCCACACCTGAGTCTAAGTCATACTGTGTCAAGTGGTGTCTTACAGCCGTTTCGTCCACCTCTGCTGTGTCTAGGCTTGTGCATCTGATCGCACTCTAAAAACTAACTCAGTTAGGTGAATATTGAGACAGTAAAAAACAGTGGCACAAATAAAAGTTGGGGGAAAAAAAACACACATTTACTTCATTGTTATTTTGCGTGCACTCACCTGTTTGTTGAGACGCTTCTTGTTCTTCCTTAGGGGTATGATGCTACATAAGAGTAACCAACGTTACTGATTTTCATTACAATACTGTATATTTTTCCTCTGAATTGTTCTAATTAACACTTGGTTAACTCTAAAAACTAACTCCATTAGGTGGATATTGATACAGTAAAAAACCGTGGCACAAAGATTAAGGGGAAAAAACACAGACACATTTACTTTATTGTTATTTTACGTTCACTCACCTGCTTTTTGAGAGTTGCCTCGTTTTTTCTGAGTGTCCTTATGATGCTGTCAGGAGCCCCAGTCAGGCGACGTATCTCAGGGGCTGTCAACCCCTCCTCGATGAGCTGCAAAATCCTCTGCTTCTCGGCTGCACAAAAAACACAATGGTGAAGGGGTCTGTAGTACCACCGTTGTATCGATAGAGGGCAGGGTGGTCGCAAGATGGCCGCCAACAAATGAACATCAGTATGCTTCGTCGGCTGCCAGCTGGAAGCGGCAACGAAGATTGGGAGAAAATGACGAAGTGTTCGACATGTTGGAAACTTTTTTCTTTCGTGAAAAATGAAGTGTCGAAGTAAAATTTGTCGAAATACGAGGACATACTGTATATTATTATTGTGGTAGGTGGGGATTTGGTGGGTGGGGGTGCCCATCATCCACTCACTCAGTGTAGGGATGCCTTATGGTCTCTACACTGAGTGATGAGCCAAATGGTTTCCTGTACCCAGGAAACCATTTGCTATGCTGGGTGGTAACCATACAACTGGGGCTTGTGGCCAGGTTAAGTCTCACCCAGATACCCCAGTCTAAAATAACTTCCATCATTGCAGACATTCCGGAGAGTTTCAGGACCCCAACCAAATGGGAAGATTTGCATGGCCATGTGGAATGCTAGAGATGTGAATGAAGAGAGCAAGAGGGTGGAAGTGGTGAATGTGTTCAAGAGTGTGAGATATGCCGTGATGGCATTGCATGAAACAAAGATGAAAGGGTGTGACATGGAGAATTGGGAAGGTGTGAAAAAGGTAACATAGGGCATGAATGGGCGAGGACTATGCAAGGAAGGAGTTGCCTTGTTGATGAATGAGGTGTGGCAGAGTGGAATGAGGAATTACAAACGTGTCAGCCCGAGATGTATTTATGTCAAGTTCAAGTTTGAGAAGAAAGTGGGGGTGATTGCAGCATATGCACCATGTGATGACAGGAGTGAGACAGGTTTTGAGATGAGCTGGTTGAAGCAGTGGGAGAAATGCCCAGGAGCTATAAAGTGATCATAGTGGGCAATATATTGGTCCTGAGGATGACATAATGGGTTGTAATGGAGTACCAGGAGAAAATGATAATGGGAAGCGAATGAAGGATATGTGTCAGGAAAGGAGGTTGTGCATTTGCAACTCTTATTTTAAACACAAAGATGCATATAAATATGCATGGTATAGTGGGAACGAGGATTGTGTGAAAGGAGCCTGATTGATTACGTGCTCATAGAGAGGTCGATGCTGGGAATGGTTGTTGATATGAGGGCCGTGAGAGGACGATGTGGAGGTCTGTCAGATCAAATGATTGCGGTATGCAAGGTCAAGCTGAGAGGAGTGAGGTGGACCAGGAGAGAGAGGATTAGTCAAGGAGAAAGACTGACGATCAAGAAGCTGAGGATCAAAGTAATAGCAGATGAATACAAGACCAAGGTAGGGGAGGAGTTGGAGTCAGTGAATTGGAATGAAATGGATCTGGACAGCATGTGAAGTGCATATAGGGACTGCTTAGATAGGAATGATAAAGCAGTGAGTGGTGTGGGAAGAGTAACAACAAAAAAGAAAGGAATGGCATGGTAGGATGAAGAGGTTAAGAGAGCAGTGGAGGAAAAGAAGAAGTGGCTATAGTGGTTACAGGACACAGGCTCAGTTGAAATAAGAACTGAATATATTGAAAGCAAGAAGGATGTAAAGGCACTAGTGAAGAGGAAAGGAGTTAAAAGAAAAATGAATGCAAACTACTCTGAAAATAGGAAGTTATTCTGGAAAGAGGTGTGGAAATGTAGAAGTGACAGTGGAATATGTGAAAGTGTGAAGGATGCAAATGGTAGATTATTAACCCATAGAGATGAAGTAAGGACCAGATGGAGAGAATATTTTGAAAGCCTGATGAATGAGAATAGAGAAAGCAGAGCAGCTGAACACATGATTGGTTTTGGGAGTATTAAGGGAAGGAATGCAGTGCAAGGAAATGTGACACTCACACAGGTGAAGAATGCCGTGAAGCAGCTGAGAAATGGGAAAGCAGCTGGGGTTGATGATGTGTATGCAGAGATGATTAAGTGTAGTGGAGAGAGTGGAATGAAGTGCTTGTTGGAGATATGTCAGAAGGCCTGGATGAGTGATACTGTTCCAGCAGAGTGGAAAAAGGCTGTGACTGTACCTCTGTACAGAAATAAAGGTGAGCAAAGTGAGTGCAAGAATTATTGTGGCAAGTGTTGTAAGGAAGGTATATGGAAGAATTATTATAGAGAAAGTAAGAGAGAGATCAGAAGTCGTAGTGAGTGATGAACAGGGTGGCTTTAAGAGTGGCAGAGGATGTGTGGATCAAATATTTGCAGTGAGACAGATTGTGGAGAAAGCTTGTGAGAAGGACTATAAGGTGTTTATGGCATTTATGGATCTGGAAAAAGCATACGGCAAAGTAGACAGAGGAGGATTGTGGAAGGTTTTGCGCATGTATGGTGTAGATGGTAAGCTGCTCGGTGTTGTCAAGAGGTTATATGATGGTAGTGAAGCATTTGTAAGGGTAAATGGACATCTAAGTGAATAGTTCACGATCAGTGTGGGTGTGCAGCAAAGTTGTGTGATGTCTCCAGGGTTGTTCAGTACTTACATATGGATGAGGTGATGAGAGAAGAAAAATCATGCGTAATGAGAGAGGGATGACGTTGGTAATGAAAGGAATATCTCAAATTTTTTGTATGCTGATGTTGCAATGCTGCTCGCAAATACCAGACAAGAGCATGGTAAACTAGTGCAGGGTTTTGCTGATGTCTGTCATTATCATACCTTGAAAGCAAATGTAGAAGAGTAATGTGATGGTAATTGAGAGAGAGGGTGACTCTCAGTGTGAGGTTACAGTGAATGAGGAGAGACTGGAACTGGTGAGAGAGAGTTCGAATACTTATGTACAATGATAGAAGCAAGAGGAAAATGTGCAAAAGAAGTGGAAAGTAGAATGACACAAGAAAGGAAGGTAGCTGGTGCTATGAAGGCGTTGATAAGAAACAGAGGCTTGAGTGTTGCAGCTGCACGAGACTTATGTGGAGTGTTAGTGCTAACTTTAACATATGTGTTAGTGTGTGTGCGCACGCACACACCTGCTAAGTCACGAGTGATGATGTCATCGGAAGGTTCCTGTGGTATGCAACCGGGAACCTTGGCAGTTCACGTTGTGAGGCCGGTGAGTGTGGTTTGCCTAGTTTCCTACAATATGGATGTGAGACTATGGTGTGGCATGAAAATGAAGAGTCAAGAGTGACAGCAGTGGAGATGGGACTGCTGAGCAATGTATGTGGAGTGCAGAAAGTGGATAGGATACGAAAATAATGTGATTCATGAAAGATGCGGAGTGAGGAAGTCTGTGGACACCAGAATCGAAGAGAGTGTACTGAGATGGTATAGTTATGTGAAGAGAATGGATAACAATAGAGTAGTGAAAAAGGTATATCTGAGCAAATCTGAAGAAGGGAGGAGGCAAAATAGTCCATGGAGAAGGTGGAGGGACTTGGTGGATAAGTGTGTGAGGAAGAAAGGTATGGAAGTTGGTGAGGCTAGGGGGACTGTCAAGAGATTGAGGTGGCTGGATGAATGTTGTGAAAAGAAGTGCATGATCTGGGATTTGGCACCCCTTTTAACGTGACAGCATTCAGACTGACTCTATTGGATACATTTATGTGAAGCTGCAGAACGTGGTGAAAGTTTCTGGCATATCAGATAGAGCCAGGATTCTGGGGGCTTGAATGGTGAGTGAATGGAATGTGGCCCATTGGAGTGGGAAAAGCTTGGGCTGTCTGGAATTTGCTACTCCTCACCCTGCCCTAGGGTGGTCCAGATGATGATGATGATGATTAACATCATCATTTGTTCATTCATCATTTAATCTGTTATTTTTATTCATTCATTCACTGAGCTGTATCATATGGAGGGGCTTTCTCATGGGTAGTGCTGTATAGTTTATGTACCCACTGCCAGGGGCCCAGGGCAGCACTAATGATGTTTATACACCACACCTGACACCTGTGCCTTTTGAAATCAGCCAATAAATTTGGAAAATATAGTGACAAGGTCCACTGGACAGCTTTAATACAGTGCTATGGCCTGCTGTGCAGCTTATGGAAGCAACAGCAAAACAGAGACAGCAGGCTGAGAACAGTGTTCCAGTTGCATTACCATAGAGGAGGCGATTAGTGCAGGTGTTTCAATATGGTGGCCAAAGTCATACATTCGCTGTAGAGATAGCCCCTTCATACTATAGAGCTCAGTGGTTGCCCTATGAGGAGCATAAGAGCCCGGGACTAGGCAAGTTGGTCCTGACATTTAAGATGCAAGTGACCAGCTTCACTCATCCCTGAGTGGCATTATATGAGCAATAAACCCAAACCATCCCTTGGATTTAATCCTTCCCAGGCCCAGTCTGATTGGAGTGCCTTAATTATTATTAGATTAGGTGATGATGATGATGATTGTTATTATTATTATGATTATTGTTATTATTATTATTATTACTGGCACAGACTACATCAACATTAAAAATACATGTATAACATAGATAATATATACTGTAGGTGTATGATGCATAATACATCACTAAGAGGTATGAAGCCTTCATCACAGGAAAGAATACAGTTGTATGCAGTGGTCCCTTGGTCATACTGTGTTTTGCTAACACTGTTGAATGAAAATCTACATCTCTGTAGTTATCGTGCATTATTCAGCTGAAAAACATCATTATCATTATCGCACGCTTGAGCTAGTTTCTGCCAACAATGATGATGCAGCATCTGTGGTTTCTGCTGGCTTTGAGGGATTCACATATGAGGCCCTACTTGAAGAATTGATACCAGGTGGTGGAGATGACTATCCTCTTATCCTCTAGCCTCAGAACTCCCATATCTCAGGCCCATCTCAGGTCATTGTGTGGTATGTGTTTCTTCTGTTACCGTGCCCTTTTCATCATTTTGTATTAATCATGCCTATGTGTATTTCTAATACTTACCATAACAGTATGTTTGCATTTTTTTGGTATAAATTATTGCAATAGGGAATATTTTGATTTACAAGTGGGGTGCCCGACACCAATTAGGATAAATATCATAGGTTTTGTGCGTTCGTGATCACACAATTTCGTTATTATGCACTAAGCTTGGTACAAATTATGTGCAGGAAGCAAAGGATCTCTGTATTCTAAAAGATACAAGTTTTCATAAAGTGATTACATGTACATTGTTAAGTTATAGAACTTAAGTTCCCTTTGATGAAATTTTCTACGTCCAGTCCAAATAATTTATTTTCATACAGCAAGTTTTATAATAAACATTGACCATATGTAAGATTTATCTTTCTACCTCGTGTGTAATGATGGAATGGGAAAGGAGAAATTATTTCCCATTAATATTCTTGCAGCTTGTGGGTGAATTTATTAAGCTAATGTTAAAGCTGTTATAGGGAAAGGGTTTAATGAGGGCTGTAGTTAAGCCTGCAGTTCAAAATGCCTCTCTAATGCTAAGTACAATAAAACCTCGATATAACGGACTTCACCTCAGGAATCACTTTCACCGCGAATTTCGTCATTGGAGAGACTGTGGGGGAACATACCTCTACTGGCCAGGTTACTGCTAACAGGTGAATTGCCCAGTGTGAGGGGGAGGGGGGCCAGGTAGTATCCCCGCCTTGACAGCAGGTAGAGGAAGGTCTCCCACATAAGCCTACCAAAAATCACCGGCAAATGTAGAAAAATGTGCACACAATGGACCTTGCCATTGAGTGACGTACGATGCACGTTGGTGGGTCTGTCCGTGGTAAAAAGTAGCGACGTGCATCGTACGTCTGTGGGACTTGGCGGGTTAATCTTATTTATGCAATGTATGTCGATGTCACGAAACCATAATATGGTACGGTATAGAATGAAAAAAAAACAGTAGGGAAGAGGTGCTAGGTAGCCTTCTTAACCTACGAGAATACAGGTTAATATACTATGCTCTTTTTATACTAACTTGACCTAAAACAGGCATTTTTCCACCTTGAATACAGAGTTGCAGCAATAGACTAATGCTAAAAAATTATGCTAGTCACGAAATTCTAAGGATCGAATGTAGAGCCCTAGTAGGCTACTGTCCACTTTTTCCACTGGGCCAGGAGCAGTAAACCGCAATTAAAAAGAACGACCCTGTGGGCCAAGTTAAAGTGAAAAGACTACAGTGAACTTCAGTGAAAGAGAATGATCCACTGAATTCTCCATCTTGAGTGTTAGGATAGATTAGGTTATACTGTATAGAGAGGGGCTAGAGGTAGGCTTAGCCTGAGTTATGTTTAGGTTATTGTGGTCCAAGGCAAAGTATTTATAAAGGCTCCTAATCAGTTTACTGGACACACAGGTCTTCTTAACGTTTAATTCGATAAAGTGCATAGTGAGGCTGGACGACCAGGAAATGGAAACTGTGGGTGCCTTTAGATGTTTAGAAGGTGTGACCAGTAAGGATGGAGGTTTAAAGGATGAAGTGCATGAAGGGATTCACCAGGGAAGAAAGGTTGCTGGATGGCTGAAAGCACTGATAAGAACAAGGAAGTGAGTATGGAAGTGAAACAGCTGATGCATTACAGTATTGTGAATCCTACACTATCATGGAAATGAAACTTGGACTCTTGGAAGGACACAGGTCAAAAGTGAGAGGAGTGGAAATGACTTATCTGAGAGAATGACAAGTCTAATTATTTCCTGTAAGCCAGGAAACCATTACAACGCTGGGTGGTAACCATATAACCAAACCACACGTGTTCCCCATGTGTCAACAAGTGGGTTGACGGAGGGTTAGTGCCCCTCCCCGTAAAACCATCAGCTCAGACAAACGGCCATCCCTTACGGGATTATGGCGTCTGGCTGTAGGTAGGTAGATGGCATGTGGAGCTGAGTGGTGAGACAGACAGATTAATGAAGAAGTGAAGGAGCAGTGTGATGTTGATGTGGATGTACTGGAAAGCATTTGAAGTATTTTTAGATGGTTCAGCCATGTGGAGAGGATGGAGATTGAGGCTCTGATTCAGAGAATAATGTAAGTAAGGTAGAGAAGGGAGAGGGAGAGACCAAGGCTGGGATGGAGAGGTATGTGGTAGAGGGGCCCAGAGGCAAAGAAGGGATACTCTGTTTGGCTCAGTGGTAACGTGCATGCATGGGAAGCGCGAGGGCTTGAGATCAAATCTCTATTCGGTCCAACCATTGATTAATGTTAAGTTTCAGTTCGGTCATTACATTGGTTGGCAGCGCTGTGGTATGTGAGGCGAGGCTTGGAGGGGAATGATGTTAATTGATTAGCTGACAGCGTCGTACTCCTTACATCCCGGGGGATGAGCTGTTCGGTGTCGTCCGCAGCGTCCCCAGTGGTTGCCTCTAATGATACGCTACCATGTGTGTTCGAAACTTAACAAATTAATCACTGGTCTGGCTGGGATTCGATCTCAGGCCCTTGCGCTTCACATGCACGCACGTTACCGGTGTACCAAAGAGAGGATCCCTGCTTTGCCTCTAGGCAACGCAGGCTTTTACAGACGCTATTACTTCATTATTTTCTCCCCTAGTGAGTTTCGAACACATGTTAGCGTTGCATTGGAGGCCACTATTGGAGATGGTGCTGATCACGCCGACCGAGATTCGATCTCAGGCCCGCGCGCTCCACGTGCGGCCACATTACCACTGAGCCAAACGAAGGATCCCGATCCTCCTCGCCTCTGGGCAGTGCGGGCTTTTATAGACCCCATTACAATATGAAAAGAAAAGGCAGTCCTGGTGGTGGAGGGCAGGATGACATGAAGGCAAATTGTTTGTAACTGTCCTTTTAGGGATTAAGGCGTCTGGCAGATAATCGTATCTACTGTATATCTCTGTCTGGCTGGATGAATCACTCTTGCGTGATAATCAAAGATGGAAAATAAAACCCACACTTGAAGACAAAGAATATATGTACCAAACAGTTTCGGTGAAGAAAGATTATTCACTTAGCTTTAAGGTGTATAGAAAACCCACCAGTTGTAACTTGTTCATACATTACTTTTCGTATCACCAGTCTGCCACAAAATTGTCTGTCATCTCATCAATGTTCCTTAGAGCCCTTAGAATTTGCAGTCCAGTACACATACAAGATGAAAATAATCTCATTTGGGAAATCTTCCAAAACTTAAGGTATCCCAAATGGTTCATTAAAAAAACATACCTTAAAGCTAGGCAATCTTTCTATGTACCTAAAAACCCCTCCACAGGAAAGAAATGCTTCCTCACTTTGCCTTATGTTGCAGACTTGAATATGTTAAAGTTAACAAGTTACAGCAGTGATGTAAATATTGCCTTTAGATATACTTCCACCATCAGATCAATGTTAGTAAAGAACAAATGTACAACATATTCAGAAGCAGGCATATACAAAATTCCTTGCAAAGACTGTGAACTAGTTTACATAGGAGAAACAGGTCGAAGTTTGGAAACACGGATTAAGGAACATAAATATGCCATAAAAACATGTAATTTAAACAATGCAATATTCAATCATGTTCGTGAAGCCAACCACAGAATTGACTGGCAAGGTAGTCATCTACTGTATAAAAGTCAAGACTTTCAGAAACGAAAGATTATTGAAGCCATGTGTATCCAAAAATATGAGAATTTCAACCTTAGTGAAGGCATGTACAAGCTAGATCCTATAATGAGGTCCCTGGTGGAAATGTCCCTTCCCGCACCGACACAGGTGGGGTCAGACAGGAATTACACCTGACTTGCCTGGTCCCCCCTTTCACTCTTGGGAAATTTCCCGCTTACAGTAATCCACACCATCCCACCTCACCTTTACCCCTCCCTTCCACACACACACGCATAAAATGGAGCCCTTGTATTATCAAAATGTCATTCCTTCTCTCTATCTTGACCACTGAAGATGGTGGCAGTGTCCACCGAAACTGTTTGGTATATATATTCTTTGTCTTCAAGTGTGGGTTATATCTCTGTCTGTCTATCAATCTACCTATATCTATTCATCTGTATGTCTGTTTGTATATCTATATGTTAAATAGATAGACATACAGATAGATACATAGTAGATTATTCTTGTCAGTTTAACATTCATTCTAATTTGAGAAGTGCTTGGTAGCTGTTAATAAAGGTAAAGTTATAGCTTTTAAAAAAGCGTTCTTATAAACGATTTAAGCTCAGGACGCTTCCTTTTTCATGGTATATGGGAAGTTTCAAAGCTAGAAGCAGAATGGTAGGAGGGAATGGAGAATGAGACTGATTAGGAGAGTGTATGTGTGAGGGGGAGGAGGGAGTGCGTGATGGGAAACCGAGGATAAAGTGAGGGGTTGGGGTGGAGAGGTATATGAGTGAGGATGTGGATGAAGTAGAGGGATGGGGTAGAGATGTATATGAGTGAGGATGATGTGAGATAGTAAACAGATGACGGAGAAGATGACATGAAGGCGATTTGTTTGTGGCCACCCCCTCTGGAATTAAGGCCTATGGCTATGAACTAAGAGACAGACATCTATGGTCTCCCACAATGTCACGGACATCTTGGGAATGGCCCTTGATATAGGTGACTTGTGTGAGGCCCGCTATGCACCTCTCCTTGGGCCGTATTGGTCGAACATCTAAAAAAGAGGACTCTCCAAAAGGACTGGAAGGAAAGGGATTAAAGTAATAATTACTATCATATTTTGACTATGAACATGTTATGTTACGTAATCAATTGTTGTTTTAATTCTTCAAACTTACTCAAGTGGAACATGGGTAGGAGACTATGGTACCGGTTCACGACGAAAAGTGATCCACACAGCGAATTATAACAGTCTAGAATTGAACTAGCATGCAAATCTCAATCTTTCTCTGAAGATTAAGTACCGTATCTTATTCTTATTTCTTTGTTGCAGTGTTACCAGTTCTTAATGGAAAAAATTCGTGAAATGTAAGAATGCAAAAATCTCGGAGAGTTTTAAATAATTAGATTTAGGCCTTGCAGTAGATCACGCCCTGGAAACTATGAACGCAGCCCTACCGTATTCTCGTTGCCGCAAGGGTCGTATTCTAAGTAGGTTTGGAGATTTCGTAACACCTTCTTAAGCAATATATTCTGCACATTGCACCTCAGTATTCTCTTGTATGTAGTAGCAGTAGCAGATCCTCCCCAGTCACTCTGAACGAGTAAATCCATTAACTGCAGTCAAGCACTGGCCCCTGCAAGGCTGTTCCGTGCAGTGAACCAGTGTCCTCCCCCTTGCGGTGTACAACGCCTTGCTGTGGCGAGACGCGGCGGAAATGTGGAGGTTAGGTTCCTGGATGAATGCTGCCCAGTTAACAAAGGCATCATAGTAGGCTCAACATCACTCTATTGTCCGGTTATCTGGTTACCACCCAACGTTTTAAGTGGTTTGCCCGGTTACAGGGAACCATTAGACTTGTCACTCAATGCAGTCACCTAAGGAAGAAGCAGGCAACACTACATCAGGTGAGTGGATGATGGTCGCCACCACCAAACACAGCCTCTTTTGTGTTGTCGTTGAGCGACATGGATCTGACTGACGGAGCAAACCCATCTACCGCAGGCAAGCAATCGCTTCTGCGGGGTCGTCCCCATGCAGTGAACGAATGATCCTTTGTGGCAGACAGCACCCCGCCACAGAGAGGGAAGGAGAAGCGTGTGGAGGTGTGGTTCTTGGATGGATGCCACATTTGTCTCCATCCAGTTAACAGGGGCACCATAGTAGGCTCCACTTCACCCCATAATTTAGTTATATGGTTACCACCCAGTGTTGTAAATGGTTTCCTAAGTTACAGGAAACCATTAGGCTTCCCACACAGCGTAGTCACCTGAAGAGAAATGAAAAGTAATAAGAAATATAATAAGAAATATGAGGTGACAAAGAGTGGGAGAAAATAGGAAGAGAAGAGGGCAGACAGAAAAGGAATGATAAAGGTGAAGGAAGTAGGAAACACTACATCAAGTTAGTAAAGTTAAGGTGTGATATGCAAAATAAATCACTATATAGAAGCGTTACGAAGCCTCCTACGTCACCTAGAACATAGCCCTTACTGCTAGAACGTGGCGCTTTGTGATATAGTATCCTTTTGATCTCTTTGGCTAGGTTAGGGAAGAAGAACAGTTTTTGCGTCCGGAACTGTACCTCTGCATGCAAGCTACTGACGTCCATGAATGTGTTATCTTTTCCTCTGAATAAATCACGTGGTGCTGGTGCGCTTCCCCACACGGGAAAGTATGTGTAGTGACACAGGGGCGTTTCTTACTCAGTTTTTATTTATTATTTATTTTTATTGAGGCGAGATGCATTTCACAGTTTGGTAATGATAGGCTGAATGCAACATGTCCGAATGACACATACCAACCCAAATTTCCCCCTCAGGTATATGGTGTCAGTTAATAATCCTAACGAGTAAAGAGATTGTGAAGTAATGTTGCATTCAGCCAATCATCACCAACCTGTCAAATGCATCTTCGCCTCGATAAAAAAAAAAAAAAGTATATTTTTTCTTGATTTCCATTGCTTCTTTCAGTTTAGGCCTAATATTGTCTTGTACGCTAATCATGTTTTTTACCATCGATACAGTTTGTACCAGTCACGTGCATGAGGATATTAAAGGCCTAATGTGCATAATAAATCGCACAGGAAAGGATACAAACTCAAAAAGAAAAAGAAACACTTAAAATGATCTTATCCTCTGTCCATTTTAACTTGGCCTTGAATTGACTAAAATCAGTAAAGTACAAGAGGATATAAAGACCTAATGTGCAAAATAAATCGCCGAGGAAGACTCGACACGAAATTGCCCATGCCAGTAGAAAGACAATCATTGTCGGCGCGTCTGACTCTCAGTCAACTCGGTGGCACAGCACACAACGGGGCTGTGTTCTCTTCGTGTCACACGACTAGCTCCGCCACTCCGCGTTCTCGTCACCTTAGCACGATTTTGCACCTCTTCTTAGCGGTTTATGTATTTGTTCATTTATGTACTCTTAGATTACA
>JAGKTI010016018.1:0-19834 GCA_018397915.1 Birgus latro
TCCTTTCCTCAATATCAAGAATTTTCCTTTGATTTTCTATCATCTGTTCCATATACAGTAATCTTCCCACTATCCGATGTAATAGAGCCAAAGGCATGTCTGGAAAGTGGTCATGTCCAGATGCTGGGCCCTGAAGCTCCAGCACCAGTCATTCCTGACCCTAACCTTACCTAAATCAGAAAACCACCTACCTACCTCCCTACCGGACATGCATAGTACTTATTTAAGACCCCATTCACATAAATAATGGATACAAAGCTTGAATTAATTGAATTTTAGCCAAAAAATGATGATTTTGAGGTGAGTAAGGCATAGGTGTTCACAACTTGGCAGCATAGTGTAAGTATTGGACATGGCAATCACTATGAAAATCACCTATTTCACAGCTTATGCACTAAAGTAATAGACACAAAGCATGAATTAACTGAATTTTAACCAAAAAATGATTCTGAGGTGAGTAAGGCATAGGTGTTCATCACTTGGTAGTATAGTGTAAGTAAGTATTGGACATGGCAATCACTAAGAAAATCACCCTTTCTCACATCTTATGTACTAAAATATGGGATACAAAGCATCAAATAAATAAACTGTTACCAGAAAATGATTAAGAGGTGAGTAAGGCAGAGGTGTTCACCACTTGGCAGCATAGTGTAAGTATCGGACATAGCAAACATTAAGAAAATCACCCTTTCTCACATCTTATGCACTAAAATATGGGATACAAAGCATCAAATAAATAAATTGTTACAAGAAAAATGATGATTAAGAGGTGATTATGCAAAGGTGTTCAACATTCTATAGCACGCTGAAAGTTAGTATAGGACATGGAACTCACTGAAAATCACCTTTTTCACAGCTTGTGCACTTAAATACTATTGGTCACAATGCATGAAAAAATAAACTGATAACAGGAAATTATGATTTACATACAGTAATCCCTCCACTATCCGACGTAATAGAGCCAAAGGCATGTCCACATAGTGGTCTTGTCCGGATAGTGGCCCTGAAGCTCCAGCACTGGTCATTCATGTCACTAACTTAACCTAACCTAAATCAGAAAACCACCTACCTACCTCCCTACAGGACATGCATAGCACTTATTTAAGTCCCCTTTCACATAAATAATGCACACAAAGCATGAATTAACTGAATTTTAACCAAAAAATGATGATTTAGAGGTGAGTAAGGAATAGGTGCTCACAACTTGCCAGCAAGTGTAAGTAAGTATCAGACATGGAAATCACTATGAAAATCACCCTTTATCACACCATATGCATTAAATAATGGACACAAAGGATGAATTCATTGAATTTTAACCCAAAAATGATGATTTTGAGGCAAGTAAGGCATAGATGTTCAAGTGTTGGCAGCTTAGTGTAAATAATTATCGGACGTGGCAATCACTAAGAAAATCATCATTTCTCACATCTTATGCACTAAAATATGGGATACAAAGCATCAAATAAATAAATTGTTACCAGAAAAAGAGTTAGGTATGGCAAAGGTGTTCACTGTTCACCAACAGCACTGGTCATTCTTGACCTTAACCTAACCTAACCTAAATCAGAAAACCACCTACTTAACTCCCTACCAGACATGCATAGCACTTAATTAACACCCCATTCACATAAGCAATTGGCACAGAGCATGAGTTAATTGAATTTTAACCCCAAAATGATGATTTTGAGGTGAGTAAGGCAGGGGTGTTCGCCAGCTGACTACATAATGAACGTAAGGAAGAGACATGATTATTACTGAGAAAATCACCTCTTTCACAGCTTGTGCACTCAAATATGGGACACAAAGCATGAAGTAAATAAAATGCAACAAGAGAATGAAGATTTAGAAGTGATTATGGAAAATATTTAGCGGTTGACAATGTTTACTTACAGTCCATGATTGTTGTTTACCCCCATCTCTAAGGTTTTTACAGTGGTCATAATTGCTCTTGAAGCATGTCCAGTAATCCAGTGTTTAACTACACTTAATCCTTAGCACTGTGACTTTTGATTATTTAAACAAAACAAAAATACCGCCAACGATCGGACAGCCATCCACTATTCACGGGAGTTGAGACAGAACTAATAGGAGGGCGATTTGGCGGGAAGGGAGCTAGTCGGCGTGAGCGGGAAATTCAAACTGACACGGTCGGAAAAATCGGATTTTTTTCGGATTTTTTCAATTTTGGGGGCATTTGGGGGTTTGGACAGCCTACGATGTCCGAATAGTGGTGTATCTGGATAAGTGGACGTCCGGAGAGTAGAGAGATTACTGTATATGGAAATATTTTTACCATATTAGAGCATGCTGACTAAAGGTTAGACATGAAAATCATTATGAAAATCACCTGTCTCACAGCCTATGCATGAAATTAATGAAATGGGAAGAACAAAACAAGGATTTTTGCAGAAGTTAGGGTACTTAAAACAAGGCTGTGGCCGTCCTGAGGAATATCCCGTTCCATCCTCCCAGACTCTGAAGCACCTGCAGGAATCCACCGATGCAATTCACTAAATCCTTGGCACTTGCACTGCACTTCACACTCACCAACACTTTACGCCAAATCGTTTTCACTCTCAATTCCACATTCTTTACATGTTTTTCTCACTTCACATCACTGTAAATTCCCGTGTGGTCTAGTGGCAAGTCCTTCATGCTTAGTCGCTGTCAGAGTCTGAGAGGAGCTGCTGCAGGCAGCCTAGGGTCTTGTCAGAGGGACGTGGTGATGGGCTACCCACTGCAGAGGACTCTGAAGATAGCCGCAAACTCACATCCAGGGGTGACTCCGCCGTGGCCGATGTGCTGGGCTGTGGCTCGGAGCTCGAATGCCCGTCTTGGGGAGGCATTGGTGTGGAGTGAGGGCTGAGGACAGCAGGGGTGCCGGGCCTGAAAAAACTGTCAATGGTTGATTGACATAAGCAATGGCAATTCTGACGATTAATGATGCGCTGCCTGAAAGCTCGCACTTCCTCCACAAGTCTCAAGGGCCCCATCTCCCTGTCGAAGTCCAGGTGTTCTAGGTAGTCCAGGACGAACTCCACATGTTCCTGGAGTGGTCTCAGCTTGGGGATGGCTGGAGTAGTGACGTGCTGAAAGGAATCTGCATCATCGTCACTGTACTCATCATAATCTTCTAGATGGGTACTGGGATCGGCAACTGAAGATGTGATCTTGATATCAGACATGCTCTGATACCCAGGATCACCCTCGTCGTCATCCAATCACTCACACACTTCGTCCACATCCACATCGTCTCTACCTGCACGAAGACGTGTATGGAAGTCATCCACGTCAAAACCTAGAAAGTCGTGCACCACTTCAGTTCCATGAAGCAGACAAGACCAACCACTTTCCAGAGTAACTTCCTTCCATGCACTGGCACAGTTATAGATGGCAGACTTGATGTTGCAGCAGCGGAGGTTTTCCACAGTCCACTGGCCTCACGTGTCTCGTCCTTCCCTGCGCTCGTCCTCTTCCTTGAGGACAACCATCACCTCATCCAAAAACTTCCGTCGGTACAGCCTCTTTGTTGCCACAATCCTGGTCCATTGGTTGGATGACAGCACTTGTATTAGGTAAAAAACAAGCACCTAATGCGGCTATTCTCAGCCACTAACTCCTTGTCGGACGGATGCACAGGTATATTGTCCAGAATCAGGAGGGCCTTTACCTGGTCACGTGGGATTTTCAACGTCTCCGTCTGATAATGGATAACCTCCTTGACGAAGTGTTGGTGAAACCAATCTCTGAAGATCTTGGTTGTGAACCAAGCTTTCACAGAATTATACAACACGACAGGAAGGACATCCATTAACCCATGAAGGCACCGAGGATGCTTTGCACGTCCAACAATAACGGGCTTGAGCTGGTGCATGCTGGTAGTATTGGCGCAACACAAAGCAGGCTCCCGTTGTTTGGAGAGCTTGCGGCCAGGTATACGCTTCACCGTCTCCTTGGCGAGAGTATTCGTGGGCACTGTGCGATAGAATAGGCTAGTTTTGTCAGCATTACAGACTTGACCGAGAGTGCGGCCATCCCTGTTGATCAAGCCCTTCACCTTCTGCCGAAACTCTTCTATTCCCTCCTTCAGAGCTTCACCATGGACCTTTTGGTTGGTAAGTCCATGCCGTAACTTGAATGTGAAGAGCCAACCTTCGAATGCCTTGAAGTCTGGGGTGTCGTGAAGCCTTGCAAACTTCTCTGCAGCAGCTTTCAGCTCCGTTCCACGTACCAGCACACCAGCAGCACGTTGTTGTTGATAGCAAATCAGCATGGAACGGTCGATTTCTGCACACTTGGGAGTAAACATAACCTTCCTCTCCACGTTCCATTTGGTTTTTGATGCAAAGGCAGCCGTGTACTGGTGGAGTTTGTCTCAGGACCTCTTGATATCAAACAAGGTAGAGCGACGGAGGATGAATTCATGTAGGATGCGTGAGGTCGGCCACCCTGCGTCAGCTTTCTCCAGTATCTCCTGCTTCATCTCCAGAGTCAACACCACTCGTTTCCTCTTCTCAGGCGGCGGGGTCATCATCACACACACGATGAAGAGGGTGGAGAGCAGCAGCAAGTCCTACAGGAGGTAGGGCACCACCACAAAAGCGATCACTTGAGCGGCCATGGTGAGAGCGTGTGCATGATCCGGGGGCGGGAAGTGGTGGAGAGCAAGAGCAGGCGGGCAGCGCGATAACACAGCTGGTCGGCGGGCGCGGGAAATTCAAACTGATGTGTTGATTTTTTTTTTCATTTTTTTGGCATTTTGGAGTTCCAAACATCCCAGCCAACGATATCCGGACAGTGGGATGTCCGGTTATTAGGCGTCTGGATAGTAGGGTGATTACTATATATCCTCTGACTGTTTATAAAACGCTTTTGATTATCATTAAAATGTTTTCAAAAATTCCTCTAATCGTCTCCCCATCCCTCTGACCTCTTCAACTACCTCTCTATGAAGACCTTCCATCCTCTGAGAATGGGATGGTGGCTGTATCTTCTTCCTTTTGGTGGGTCGACTCACATCTGGTCTGTTGAAAGATGTTGATGGTTGTGGGTCATCTGGATCAATTATTGGAACTTCATTTCTGGAGGAGGGTCCACTGTTGCACCAGAGAGGCCAGCGCTAGATGTATCATGGGTTCACAAATTGGGGGCAGATAATCTTTCTTCTTCATCTTTTTTTTTTATGCAAGGAAAAAAGAACCAAAGGCCATGGACCAGCAGGCTGTTCCTTCCAAGAAAGATACAAAAACAATACAAAAGAGAGCCAAATTCAAGATCTGTTCATTTCGAGATGCCTGGACACACTACGTTTGAAAGACTGGGGATCATAGGAAGTAGGAAATACAGAGGGAGACAGTTCCAGAGTTGACCAGTTGCATAAATGAAGGACTGTGAGTAATGGTTATCTCATGCATTACAGAGTTGGACAGAAAAGGGATGATAGGATGTTGCTAGACGGGTGCTACGCACCCGTCCTAGAGGTGGAGGGATGCAAACACACAGTTCAGAGGAACAGTGGCCATTAAAGTAGCGATAGAAAAGAGATAAAGATGCAAAAGTCCGGTGAATAGACAGAAGTTCAAAGGAGCCAGTAAAAGGAGGAGGGTTAATGAGACGAAAAGCCTCTGATTCCACCCTATTAAGAAGAGCTGTATGTGGGGAGCCTCCCCACACATGAGAGTTGTACTCTAAACAGGGGCAAATAAAACCCGTGTATAAAGTCAACAGCTGTGCAAGGGTAAAGAAGGTTCTCTTAGATGCAGATTTCACAAGAGATGTAATATGTTCTTTCCAAGATAAATCCCGAGTGAATGAAACCCCAAGCATGTTCAAGGATGATGCAGGAACGAGCTGGACATTATTAAACATTAGTGGGATTTTAGTGGGATTGTGGAAGATTTTATCAGGTTGATAGGTGTAAGAACCGAGTCTTTGATGCATTAAAAACAACAAGATTATTTTTACCCCAGTCAGAGATAAAAGCCAAGTCAGACATTAGGTGTGCCATAGCCTCATCCCTAGTTTGTTGAAGTAACCGCTGAGATGGATGCAGCGGGAAATGAACGGAAAGGTGAAGGGTGGAGTCATCAGCGTACAGGTGGATAGGGTTAGATGTACAGCTTAGGTCATTGATGAATAAAAGGAAGAGTTGATGATAGGACAGAGCCCTGAGGAACACCGCTGTTGATAGATCTAGGAGAAGAATGATGGCCGTCTACAACAGCAGATACAGAATGACCAGAAAGGATGCAAGAGATGAAGGCACAGACAGAAGGATAGAAACAATAAGAGAGCAGTTTCGAAATTAAAGATTTATGCCAGACTCGATCGAAAGTCTTTGAGATGTCAAGTGCAATGGGAAAGCTTTCGCCAGAGTCCTGAAAGGAGGATGACCAGGAGTCTAAAATGTATGTGAGAAAATCGTCAGTGGACCGTCCCTGATGGAACCCACACTGATGATTAGAAAGAAGGTTGTGATAGGAAAGAAGCTTTAAAATTTTTCTGTTCAGAAAAGACTCGAATACTTTTGAGACACAAGATGTTAAAGCAATTGGACGGTAAGAATAGACTCGAATACTTTTGAGACACGGGATGTTAAAGCAATTGGACAGTAGTTAGAGGGTTGAGAATGGTCACTCGTATTTGGGACTGGCTGAATGAGAGCAAACTTCCAGTAACAAGGAACGGTACAAGTTGACAGACAAAGGCAAAAGAGTTTACCTAGGCAGGGTGTAAGCACAGAAGCACATGGAGGACGACAGGAGGGACTCCATCGGGCCCATATGCCTTGTTAGTATTGAGGCCAGTGATGGCAGAAAATACATCAGCTGAATAAATTTTATTGTCAGCCATGAGGAAGTGAGAGGGGGGAAGTGATGGAGGAAGAGCACCGGAATCATCTAAGGTGGAATTGGAGGAAAGTCTGAGTGAAGAGATCTGCTTTATCAGTAGAAGAAATTGCTACAGAGCCATCAGAGTAGAAAAGAGGAGGAAAGGATGATGAGGTAAAGTTGTTAGAAAGGTTTTTGGCAAGCTGCCAGAAGGACCGGGAAGAATTTGAGTTGGAGACTTGACAAGATTTGGTATGGATGAAATTATTTTTAGCAGAGTGAAGAACAGACTTAGAATGATTCCGGGCAGAAATATAAAAAAGATGTGATTCAGGGGTGGGTTGGCTCCGGTACCATCTATAGGCCTTTTCCTTGTTGCGAGCAGCATTAGAACAAGCGTGATCAAACCAAGGCTTTCCTGCATTTGACATAGGATATGAGAAAGGATTGTATCCTTCTATGCCCGAGAGAATAATCACCGTAATGCATAAGGCACACACAGATGGCTCCCAGCCATGGAAGCAATAATCAATCCAGGGAAAATCAAAGAAGTACTGCCTGAGGGCCTCCCAATCCGCAGCTCCAAAGTGCCACAGACGACGTTTCTTTGGAGGGTCCACAGGCCGCACTGGAGCGATAGGACAGGTTAAGATAATAAGGTTATGATCAGAGGAGCCCAACAGAGAGAAAAGATTAACAATGTAAGCAGAAGGATTAGTTGTAAGGAAGAGGTCAAGTATGTTGGAGCTCACTCCAAGGCAGTCAGGGATACGGGTAGGGTGCTGTACAAGTTGCTCTAGGTCATTAAGGACAGAGAAGGTGAAGGTTGGTTCACCAGGTGGATCAGTGAAAGGAGAGGAGAGCCAAATGTGGTGGTGAACATTTAAATCTCCCTGAATGGAGATTTCAGAGAAAGGAGAAATGGATAGAATGTGTTCCATCGTAGAAGCAAGAAGTAAGATAGTTGAAGGAGTTTTGAGAGCCAGTTTCATCTGAGGTCCTGCAATTGGCCTTTCACTCAGGAACACAGGTCATATCCTTGAGGCTTATGAAGTTTGGCCCCTCCCTTTTTTTATCATTTTCTAAATCTCTATCTATCTATTGCCAGACGCCTTAATCCCGCACGGGGTGGCCACAAACAAATCGCCTCCATGTCACACTGTCCCCTGCCATTTCACTACCACGCTCCCAACTCACACCCCCCTCCCTCATATACCTCTCCACTCCATCCCTCCATCTCATCCTCGGCCTCCCCCTCCCTCTCGCCCCCTCCACCTCACTCACATACACTCTCCTCATCAGTCTTTCACTCTCCATCCTCTCCACATGACCAAACCACCTTAACGTGCTTCTCCTAACGCTTCCCATCACGTCCTCAACCACACCACAACGCTCCTTCACTTCCTCATTTGTTAGTCTGTCTCTCCATGTGACTCCACATGCTTCTCTCAAATAACTCATTTCCACTGCTCTCACTCTTGACTTCTGTCCTTCCAACAGGGTCCAAGCTTCACTTCCATATGTCAGAGTTGGTATCACAATACTGTCATGTAACAACTTTTTCACTTCCATGCTCACCTCCCTGTTTCTTATCACTGCTTTCAACGAACCAGCAACCTTCCTTCCCTGCTGCACCCTTTCGAGCACTTCACCCTCCAGACTTCCATCCTTACTCATCACACTGCCCAAGTACTTAAATTCACTCACATTCTCCATATCTAAATCTACCTCAAAAATGCATATCTTAAATTCTTATATTTAATTTTGCACTGCTGCAGAGAGGTCCCAGGATTTTGTTATATAGAAAAATATGAATTATTTGTTATTGTTACAAATGATATATTTCACTGCAGCACAAACAGCCCAATATATCCATGTTCCAGCATCTTTCAAGCTTCCTATAACACTCATGTAATTTAAAATTGTTCTAATCATAATGTTTAGCAATCCAGTGCGGCCTGTGGACCCTCCCAAACAGTACCAGAGCAAATGATTTTATTTTTTATCTGGTTACTTTGCAACTGTTTTCTTAAACATTCAGAACACCAGCTTCAGAACTACTGCAATTTCCGATGAAAGGGAATATTACACATACGTACTTCCCAGGACATACACGAACACATTCAAGAACTCTCAAAACACTGATTCAATGATCAACCAGACATCAAGCTTAGTGCAGCAATGCCATGTACTTATAAGAACTGGTGTGTCGTTTCAGACACATGCTGTACAATCTCACATCATCATCATCTTCATTTTTTGTCCTTCTGTTCCCATATTCAAACTGGGGTTGGACATGCGATGGCTTTTCTCCACTGCTTCCTACCCTGGATTAAATCTTCTCCAATACCCAGTCTTTCCATATCTTGTGTTAAAACACTTTTCCAGGTCTTCTTAGGTCTTCCTGGTGGTCGACTTCTCACCACTTCCAGGTCCTCTGCTATTCTCACACAGCTCCCTTCCTCATTCCTCCTCATGTGACCAAACCATTTAAGCCGCTTCTGCCTCCAGATGATATCGAGATCCTTCTCCCCGCATCTTCTGGCTACCTCCTCACTCAAAACTCTGTCCTCCTATCTCACTTCCACCATGTATCTTAACATTCTACGATCAGTAATCCTCAGAAAATTCATCAGTCTATCTGTCAAACCCCATGTTTCAGCACCATACATCAATACTGGTCTAATGCAGGCCTCATATATTTTACTTCTGTGTCTCAGTGGTACAAGCCAAAGCAATATCGTGTAAGTAGAGTGAGAGAAGAGTTCTGGACAAATGTGGAAGCCTGCTTCGAAAAGTTTGAAAGATGATGAAAGAGTGTTTCTGATTGGAGATATGAATGGAAAAGTGGGGAATGAGAAGGATGGAGTGGTTCGTGAGTGGGATGTGCGTGCAGAGATGGATGAGAATGGCAGTGCTTTAGTAGACATTTGTTCTGGGAGGGGGTTGGTGTTATCTAATACCCTCTTCAGGCATAAAATGATCCATAGGTATACATGGCGAGTGGTGAGAAGGGTGGACGGCAGAATGAATGAATGGAAGGCAATGAATGACTGTGTGTGTGGATGAAAGGATGAGAAAATGTGTAATGGATGCAAGAGTATATAGAGGTTGGGGGAGTGGACTTTCTGACCACCACTTGGTGGTGGGCAGAATCAGAATTCAAACAAGATGAAGGAAGTATTTCTTACAAGGAGAGTAGAAAAGTTGCAAGAGGATGGAAACAAGGCAGAATATAAGAGGGAAGTGGAGGAGCGATTGGGTAAATATAGATTGGAGCCGATGGGTGACATGGAAGGAGTGTGCAAGATATTCACAGAAGAAATCTGTGCAGCATGTGAGGTGGTGTGTGGGGTGAAGAGAAGACAAAAGGGGGTTCAGGGAACAGCATGATGGACTGAAGAGGTGAAAGAGGCTGTGGGACAAAAGAAGAAAGCATATAATGAGTGGATGAGGAACAGGGGCGTCGAAGAAGCTGAGAGACGGACGAGAGAGCTATATGTAGAGAGGAGGAGAGAGGTGAAAAGATTAGTAAGAGAGAGTAAGAAGAGTGGATGAGGAATTTGGAAGGAATCTGAGTGCAGGGTGGAGGGAATGTAAGAAAATGTTCCGGAAGGAAGTAAAGAGATCTAGACAGGGTGCCAATGAAGTCAGTGGGGGTGTGAAAGATAAAAATGGTAGATTACTAGTGGAGAAGAGAGAAAAAGTAAACAGATGGAGAGAACACTTTAATGAACTGTTGAACATAGAGAATGAAAGTAATGCAAGTGTAAGTGGCTGGGGAATGGTGGGGAGAAGGAGGGTTGTGAGAAGAGAGGAAGAAATCAGTAGGATGGAAGTGGTGGAAGCAATGAAGAAAGCTAAAATGGGGAAAGCCCCAGGAATTGATGGAGTGTGTGGTGAAATGCTGAAGCATGGGGGAGAGATAGTATTAGAATGGATGTGGAAGGTGTGCAGATTGGCATAGGAGGAGGGTAGAGTCCCGGAGGATTGGAAGTCAGGAATAACTATTCCTCTGTACAAAGGAAAAGGGGAAAAAACAGTGTGTGGTAATCATAGGGCCATTTGCCTTCTCGGTGTAATAGGAAAAGTATATTGTAGGATACTTATTGACAGAGTTAGGAAAATAACAGAGGAATTAGTTGGAGAAGAACAGGGAGGTTTTAGGAAGGGAAGAGGTTGTGTAGACCAGATATTCATTCTTAGATCCTTAGTGGAAAAGTTTCTAGAGAATGGAAAGAAGTTGTATGCAGCTTTCATGGATTTGGAGAAAGCATATGACAGGGTGCATAGACAAGGATTGTGGAAAGTATTAAGAATATATGGGGTGGATGGGAAGTTGCTGAAGGCAGTGAAGAGTATGTATGAGGGTGCTAAGGCTACAATGTGTGTGGATGGCAAACTGAGTGAATCTTTCCATTAGAAGGTTGGATTGAAACAAGGATGTGTCATGTCTCCATGGATGTTCAATCTGTATACGGATGGGGTTATAAAAGAGATACAAGATCGGGCAGTGGATGTTGGAGCAGCCCTAGTGAGAGAGGGCAGTGTCTGGAAACTCCCTATACTGTTCTTTGCAGATGATACTGTGTTGTTGAGCGAAGACGAAGGGGAGCTGCAAGACTTGGTAGATGAGTTTGGGAGAGTGTGTAAGAAACAGAATCTAAAGGTGAATGTAGGGAAGAGTAAAGTGATGGTCTTCAAGAGAAGTGAAGCCAGTGAATGTACAGTGAGATTGGATGGGGAGGATATGGAGAGTGTGAGTGCATTTAAGTTCTTGGGTAGTGTGATGAGTAACGATGGAAGTTTGGAGGGTGAAGTGCTTGAAAGTGTGCAGCAGGGAAGGAAGGTTGCTGGTTCGTTGAAAGCAGTAATAAGAATCAGGGAGGTGAGCATGGAAGTGAAAAAGTTGTTACATGACAGTATTTGTTATACCAACTCTAACATATGGAAGTGATGCTTGGACCCTGTTGGAAGGACAGAAGTTAAGAGAGAGAGCAGTGGAGATGAGTTATTTGAGAGGAACATGTCGAGTCACATGGAGAGACAGATTAACAAATGAGAAAGTGAATCAGCATTGTGGTGTAGATATGGACGTGATAGGAAGCGTTAGGAGAAACACGTTAAGGTGGTTTGGGTATGTGGAGAGGATGGAGAGTGAAAGACTGACGAGGAGAATGTATGTGAGTGAGGTGGAGGGGGCGAGAGGGAGGGGGAGGCCGAGGATGAGATGGAGGGATGGAGTGGAGAGGTACATGAGAGAGGGGGGTGTAGGTTGGGAGCGGGGTAGTGAAATGGCGGGGGACAGAGCGACATGGAGGCGATTTGTTTGTGGCCACCCCGTGCGGGATTGAGGCGTCTGGCAATAGATAGATAGATAGTCTCAGTGGTATGTGTTTGTTGACCAGTAGGCTAGCTATTTCCTTCCACTTTAACCATGCTGATGCCACTCTTGTTCTAACTGATCTCTCCACCCCTGCTTCACAGTCCAACACATCTCCTAGATAGCAGAGCTGCTGCACTTCCTGTAGTGTGCCCCCATTCACCTCAAGTGCATCCTCTGCTTCATCTCTCTGCCTCTCTTCTTATGTAAGCTGGGTAGCGGAAATTTTGCACTCCTCTCAAATTCTGCAGACCTGAACACCTATGGCGCCACTTATTACACTTCTACACGACTCAGTTCACTCCTACTCCTCTGCCACAGCATCCGCATGGCCATTTTCCTGGCATTCTTTCTGCTGGTTTCTTGTCTGTCACCATTATCTTTGTCTTATCCATATTTATATTTATTCCCCTCCTCTCCATTCCATTTTTCCATCTATTAAGCATTTCCACCACTTCTTCCTTAGTCTCCGCTGTCAGCACTAGGTCATCGGCATACAGCAATTCCCATGGGCCTTTTGCCCTACATTTCAGTGTTGCCTCCTCCATTACTATGTTAAACAGCAATGGACTCAGTGCTGAACCTTGATGTACCCCAATTCTTACTCCAATATTTCCTGATGTTCCTGCTATTGTCTTGACTTTTGATCTTGGATCAATATAGAGATACATGACAGCTGCAATGAGTCTCTCAGGCACATTTTGTCTTCTCAAGGTCCACTCTCCTTGGTACTCTATCAAAAGCTTTTTCCAGGTCCACAAACACATTGTACAAGCATTTCCTCCTTTGTTGAAACTTTTCCTGCAACTGTCTCATGATGAGTATTGCATCTATTGTGGATTTATCTGTGCAAAATCCAAACTGTCGGTTATCTATCTTCACTATCTGCATCAGCCTTCCTTCCAGCACCTTTCTGAATATCTTCATTCCATGCTCCAACAGTCTGACCCCTTGGTACCTTCCACACAGAAGGGTATCTCCTTTGCTTTTATATATTGGTGTTGTCCAGCTATCTCTCCAGTCCTCAGGTGGCTATTCTCCCACTATGTTACTAAAAATCCTTGTCAATTCTTTTACACCAGTACTTCCAGCCTTTTTTATAAGATCAGCCGTTATACCTGTTGGGCCTGGAGCTTTCCCGGTCTTCATTTCCTTTAAGACTATCTCCACTTCAACTTCTGTTATCACTACAACTGGCCCTTCAACTTTTCCCGTCTCTTCTGTCTCATAATTATCATTTAACAGCTCCACAAAGTACCTCTTCCACCTCTCCAGTAGCTATTTCTCCCTCGTCAGTTTTTATTTCCTCATTTTCATCCTTTATAAATTTAGCTCCCACCACATCTTTCTTCTCCTTCCTTATCTGTCTTGCAATTTTAGACAATTTTGTCCATCCTTGTGCACTCTCCAGATCTCTACTCCAACTTTCCCAGGCCACCCTTTTTGCTCGGCCAACTCAAGGTCATTGTTTAAACTGAAATTCACTAAAAAAAAGTTTGGTATATCGAAGGTTTATTGTATCTACAGTTTAATATTATTTTAGCATTCATTCGTCATCCAATCCTACGTTGCCCCATAAAGAGTGCAAGAGCTCAGGGCTAGGTAAGTTGTTCCTGAAAATTAAGATGGGTGACCAGCCTCACTCATCCCTGACTGGCATTATATAGCAATAAACCCCAAACACTCCTTGGATATAAACCTTCACCAGTTGAATTCGATTGGAGTGCGGTAATTACCCACTAAGCGACCAGGTGCCAGAATTTGGTTATATGGTTACCACTCAGCATAGCAAATGGTTTCCTGCTGTACAGGAAACAATCTAGCTTGTCACTCAGTGTAGAGTTACCCACAGGCAGAAGGAAGAGGAAAGAAAGACAGAAGAGGGAGTGTAAAGTTCCCCGTAGGCAGGACGAGGAAAGAATAATGGAAAGAAAGAAGAGCAAGGAAGAAAAAAAGGATGGAGGAAAGGAAACGGCAGCCACCCAAGAGCAGCATTAAATCGAGTGAGTGGATGATGAGCGCCCCCACCTGCCACTGATTATCACCCACGGTTAATAGCACCTTGGCTCAGTAGACCATTTGACACGCTGCATGAGCAATGGCCTGGCACAAATACCAACAGTAGCTAAAAGGGCACTACAGACCTAAGGACTCACAAGTTGTTTTTTTCTTCTTTTTTAACCCACTCTTTAAAAATTTTCTATTACATTGGTAATCTAGCCTAAAAGATAAAACATGTCATCTCTTTGTGAATGGCACCATGCCTGGTTAAAGCTGATTTCTTCTTAAAATTTTGCCACATTTATCATAACTATACAGTACAATTGTTCTCACACCTGAATGAATTGCCAGGTGCCAAGTGAATAAGATTTTTGCTGAACAGTTTTCCAATCACTACATTTTCAATTTTTTTTCACTTTTGAGCTGATACTGGAGAGGGCTTATAATAAAACCAATTACCTTATTCATCATAATTGAATTTCTTCACTCCTTAATGAATTAAACAGTGTTGGATGACATCAACTGAGTCAACTGTTTACTACATTCAGCACACTAGATACTCTTCCCTCGACAATGATTTAATAGGTGTCTGGTGAGATCACTTTTCCTACCAAACTGTTTACCACATTCATCACAATTGAAATTCTTCACTCCTGAATGAGTTAATAGGTGATGAATGAGATTACGTTTCTGTGCAAACAGTTTACCACATTCCTCACACTTAAAATTCTTTATTCCTGAATGAATTAATAGGTGCTGAGTGAGATAATTCTTACGTGCAAATAGTTTACCACATTCATCACACTTGAAATTCTTCACTCCTGAATGAGTTAATAGGTGCTTAGTGAGATCACACTTCCGTGCAAACAGTTTACCACATTCATCACACTTGAAATTCTTTATTCCTGAATGAACTACTAGGTGTTTGATGAGCTCACCCTTCTGTGCAAATGGTTTACCACATTCATCACACTTGAAATTCTTCACTCCTGAATGAGTTAATAGGTGCTGAGTGAGACCAACTTTTACTGCAAACAGTTTACCACATTCAACACACTTGAAATTCTTCATTCCTGAATGAATTAACAGGTGTCTGATGAGATCACGCTTCTGTGCAAATCGTTTACCACATTCAACACACTTCAAATTCTTCACTTGTGTATGAATTAATAGGTGCTGAGTGAGATTACCCTTACGCGCAAATAGCTTACCACATTCAACACACTTGAAATTCTTCACTCCTGAATGAACAACTGCATGTCGGATAAGTCTTTTCTTAAATGGAAATGCTTTACCACACTCTAAACATCTGAACTGATTAACTTCAGCTGAGGACACTTTGCTCAGGACAATCTCATTGTCACTGATAAACATTTTGTCACCCACCTCACACTCTGACTGAGCATCTGGTTCTTCCTTTACCACCTCCAATATTTTGTCACTCATGGCACACTCTAAATTTACATTTAAGTCTTTCTTTACCACATCCATCATATTATTCCTTCCACATCTCTTGAACTTCCACCTTCCACTATACTTCAGTTACTCTACCTTGGTGTTATCTTACTGTCTACCACAAATAGGATGACTTACCTTTATTGTAACAATGCTTAGTCATATCATGTTCCCATTGCAATTGAACAATAACTATCAAAAATTCATCACTATTACTGGATAATAATTGTAATTATATAAAAAGGATAAAATTTCACCACAGACTATTATTCGTTTAATCCTTTAGCCGCGACTTATCATTACGCGGCCTAAATTCCTAAAAAATGAAAGTGCTCATTATAACTTTGCTGTTACTTTTCCAATACGAAATGACCACAAAGTTTCCAGGTTTTGTGTGTGACAATGGTGAAAAATGCACCCTTCTCTACAAGAAAATCGTGATTCTCTGAGAAAAAAAAAATGAAGATAAATTTTTGCTATTGTGTAATTTTGCAATAATGACAAAATTATTTAAGTTAAGCAAGGTTTTTCACTTGTATATCTACACTAGACACATGTACACCGTTTGTTGGCACATAAAAGAAATCAAAATTTACCGTATTTGTACAAGAAAATTGTAATTTTCTGAAAAAATGCAAAAATAATTTGTGCTATTCTCTAATTTTGCTATAATGACGAGATTATTTACTCCACACAAGGTTTTTCACTTGCATATATACACTAGACACATGTACACTGTTTGTTGGCACATAAACGATATCAAAATTTACTGTATTGATACAGAAACAATAGATGTGTGGATGGAAATTTGTTTTTTTCGGCTGTGGACTGTGGTCGCCTGACGCATCACAAAGAATGATTAGTAGGGCGACCGCAGTCGCCTAACACAGCCGAAGGATTAAATACTGCTAACACATGAATGCTTCTGAACTGAAACTTTAAACATACAGGCCATCACTGCTGAGTCAAGTTGTCAATTCAGACTGATATTACCAGTCTTCCTTATTTCAACAGCTTTTACCTATTGTCTCTGCAGCAACAGATACTGCAAAGGATACCACACCAGTAGCTCGATCGGTAGAGAGTTGGCTTGCAGTCCCGTGGGACCCAGGTTCGAATCCTTGCTGAGGCAGGGAACAGTTTAAGGATTTGAATTTCATTAAAATCAGGCTTTACTGATCTACCAGAAGACCCGCCGACATGTCATAAAAATAACCCCACCAATACCAATACACCAGTCCTGTATGAGACAGCCCTAGCATGTATTCAATATGGACGGTGGGTGTTAGCGCCGAAGTGGTGACATGTAGAGGTGTATGAGGACGGCTGGGCCTTGATAGCAGGCTGTAAAGCCTATGCCCAGAGTCAGACACACACACAAAAAAAAAAAAAAAGTATATCATTCAAGATCAGCTCCTATGTGGGAAAAACAAACCTTCCACACGACACTACATGGATAATAACCCATAAGCTGTTGGATGAAGTACCTCTTGTTGGATGTGCTAACACAACATAAGATGTGCCCTCAGTCCTGTTTAATACTTATCATCCATTACTCAGGTAGCATCCTGATGACGACTGTTTACGACTGCTTTACTGTTCTGACTCCAGCTGTGAACCTGGAACAACAGCTGCCATTAGACCAGCATCTCCTTCAACTTAATAACACTGTCCAGTGAACTCTAATTTTGCATGGAGCTCATTTATGCTATGCAGAAAAAAACAATCTGATTCATTATTATGGTTACTAAATTTGCTGAGCAATAAAAGACATATGGAAATACATGTAATAGAGCCAAAGGCATGTCTGGAAAGTGGTCATGTCCGGATCCTAGGCCCTGAAGCTCCAGCACCGGTCATTCCTGACCCTAACCCTACCTAAATCAGAAAACCACCTACCTACCTCCCTACCGGACATGCATAGTACTTACTTAAGACCCCATTCACATAAATAATGGAATTCTAGCCAAAAAAATGATGAATTTCAGGTGCATAAGGCATAGGTGTTCTCAACTTGGCAGCATAGTGTATCAGACATGGTAATCACTATGAAAATCACCTATTTCAAAGCTTATGCACTAAAATAATAGACAAAGCACGAATTAATTGAATTTTAACCAAAAAATGATTTTGAGGTGAGTAAGGCATAGGTGTTCACCACTTGGTAGTATAGTGTAAGTAAGTATTGGACACGGCAATCACTAAGAAAATCACCCTTTCTCACATCTTATGCACTAAAATATGGGATACGCATCAAATAAATAAACTGTTACCAGAAAATGATTATGAGGTGAGTAAGGCAGAGGTGTTCACCATTGGCAGCATAATGTAAGTAAGTATCGGACATAGCAATCATTAAGAAAATCACCCTTTCTCACATCTTATGTACTAAAATAAGGGATACAAAGCATCAAATAAATAAAATGTTACCAGAAAAATGATGATTAAGAGGTGAATATGGCAAAGGTGTTCAACATTCTATAGCAGGCTGAAAGTAAGTATAGGACATGGAAATCACTGAAAATCACCTTTTTCACAGCATGTGCACTTAAATACTATTGGTCACAATGCATGAAAAAATAAACTGATAACAGGAAACTATGATTTAGATATATGGAAATTTTTTACCACTTTAGAGCATGCTGAAAAAAGGTTAGACATAAAAATCATTATGAAAATCACCTTTTTCACAGCCTATGCATGAAGTTAATGAAATGGGAAGAACAAAACAAGGATTTTTGCAGAAGTCAGGGTACTTACAACAAGGCTGTGGCCGTCCTAA
Source organism: Birgus latro (assembly GCA_018397915.1). NCBI lineage: Eukaryota > Metazoa > Arthropoda > Malacostraca > Decapoda > Coenobitidae > Birgus > Birgus latro. The sequence continues at coordinate 18,452 of JAGKTI010016018.1, forward strand.
GGAATATCTCGCTCCATCCTCCCAGGCTCTGAAGCACCTGCAGGAATCCACCGATGCAATTCACTAAATCCTTGGCACTTGCACTGCACTTCACACTCACCAACACTTTACACCAAATTATTTTCACTCTGATTTCCACATTCTTTTCATGTTTTTCTCACTTCACATCACTGTAAATTCCCGTGTGGTCTAATGGCAAGTCCTTCATGCTTAGTCGCTGTCAGAGTCTGAGAGGAGCTGCTGGAGGTGGCCTAGGGTCTCATTGGAGGGATGTGGTGATGGGCTACCCACTGCAGAGAACTCTGAAGATAGCCGCAAACTCACATCCAGTGGTGAATCAGCCGTGGCTGATGTGCTGGGCTGTGGCTCAGAGCTTGAAAGCCTGTCTTTGGGAGGCATTGGTGTAGAGTGAGGGCTGAGGATGGCAGGGGAGACAGGCCTGAAAAAACTGTCAGTGGTTGATTGACATAAGCAATGGCAATTCTGACAATTAATGATGTGCTGCATGAAAGCTTGCACTTCCTCCACAAGTCTCAAGTGCCCCATCTCCCTCTCCCAGTCCAGGTGTTCTAGGTAGTCCAGGACGAACTCCACATGTTGCTGGAGTGCTCTCAGCTTGGGGATGGCTGGAGTAGTGACGTGCTGAGAGGAGTCTGCATCATCGTCACTGTACTCATCATAATCTATCTGGGTACTGGGACCGGCAACTGAAGATGCGATCTCGATATCAGACATAAGTTGATACCCAGGATCGCCCTCATCATCATCCAACCACTCACGCACTTCGTCCACATCCACATCGTCTCTACCCGCATGAAGACATGCATGGAAGTCATCCACGCCAAAACCTAGAAAGTCATGCACCACTTCAGTTCCCTGAAGCAGACAAGACCAACCACTTTCCAGAGTAACTTCCTTCCATGCACTGGCACAGTTATAGATGGCAGACTTGATGTTGCAGCGGCGGAGGTTTTCCACAGTCCGCTGGCCTCATGTGTCTTGTCCCTCCCTGTGCTCGACCTCTTCCTCGAGGACAACCATCACCTCATCCAAAAACCTCCGTCAGTACAGCCTCTTTGTTGCCACAATCCAGGTCCATTAACAAAATGACAGCAGTCATATTAGGTAAAAAAAAAAACAAGTACCTAATGCAGCCATTCTCAGCCACCAACTCCTTGTCGGATGGATGCACAGGTGCATTGTCCAGAATCAGGAAGGCCTTTATAAACCTGGTCACATGGGATTTTCAATGTCTCCGTTTGATAATGGATAACCTCCTTGACAAAGTGTTAGTGAAACCAATCTCTGAAGATCTTGGTTATGAACCAAGCTACAGAATTATACCACACGACAGGAAGGACATCCATTAACCCATGAAGGCAC